>CM070650.1:44173103-44433103 GCA_036346575.1 Dendrocalamus sinicus | reverse complement strand
CTTGCTCACATTGCTCACTGTTCCATGGATGAAATATGGATGGATAATAGTTTTGCTATATTTGTTTTTATTTTTTTCAGATGCACATACGAATCTGAATATCCCAAATACGAATGTGAATACTGTTGAATATAGATATACAGTGAATACAAATCAAAACTAATGCGGTCACAGATGTTTCTCGGAATATGAAAACTGCTTAAACTATTTGCATGACAGCAACCGAAACAAATAATTAGTATATGCGATAAAAATATTCACGGATTCTCTGTATTTTCTATAATCAAATAATATATATCATCAATAAATATAGGAAACCGCAAGACCACAATAACAGTAAGAATCTCCATCAAACAAAAAGAATTATAAATGGTTCATCATCAAAACACCTTTTTAGTGTACATGTTTGCATTTTTTTAATGTAAAATGGATTAGTTCTCTCTCCCATATATGCTTTATTTACTGCTTTTGCTTAAAACTCGATGTCTATTGCCTACCTCATAAACATTGCACAATTCATTATAAAACAATTTTAATTAAAATTTATTTATTTTTATACACAATGAATGCATTTTTGAACTCCCAAGAACGAATAATGTCTGGACCCAAAATTTGATTCTGACCCTTATGTATATACCATGCTAGTCTCACGATTATTGGCTAGCACACACATCCAATATTAACATATCACATCCATACACGATAAATAAACAATGTAGTACATATACATAACAACCAAACATATACCTATATGGCAAGGTTTACAACACAAAGGCCAACCGACCAAATAGTTCACATAAAGGTTTAGCGGAAACAAAGTTTGAAAGGGGCATCAAAAACCAAGGAGTATGTCTCAGCCCATCTACAGTAAACTGACTGAGTTAGACCTGGAATTTAGAGTCATCATTGCCAAAACCTATCATATAGAAGTAACCGTAAGACGAGTCTTCTTCCACATCTTCTAAATATCTCCAACAAGCAATCATGGGTACAATGATGTACTCCGCAAGACTTTGAAGCAAAGTATATTAACATTCAAGCTTAGTCAAAGGAGGATAGCTAAAGTAGTCTTGTTTTGGCACAACACAATTCTTTTATTTGCAATAATAAATAGTAGATTGCAATTGGCAAGTGTAGGAGCATTTAACTTTGATAAACAAGTAATTGAATAACATAGTAATGATAATTGAAAAAATGGGCTTGCTTCCCTAAAACTAAACAATGATAAATACATCTTTGCCAACCACTTTGTATGGATTTTCCGCCCATACCCTTTTCTGAACATTGCAAAACATAAAATCTACTAATTGTGGGATATAAGCAAGTGATGTCCATAACCGAGGACATGGCTATTTGAATAGATTTACATTTTGCAGAGGTTGTATGACTCCCACCATTTCAACTATGTCACGCAATATCGTAGGTACCCGATTTGATAGTTCATGATGAAACTTTTACATTACCGGATCTAACAGTAATCATGCTATGATAACTCCTTGAGATGTGATGTACCCCTCTGATATCCCGATGCTCATATGATGTGTAGGTAAGTATTGCTTGAACCAACAAGACCCCTATAGACATGGATAACTTCCATACCCACACTAGCCCAAATCACCTACAGTCTACCACCTACAGTTGGGCTGCTAGAACACGGTAACTTATTATGGTAAGGCCTTCCCATAGAGATGCATGTGGTTGTACAAGAATACTTGGGTCTATATGGCACAAAAGATCGGTCCTTAATGACTTAGGCGAGATAACCACAAACCAAAGTCTTGTGCTAACCACATCGGTCTCAACATCCTCTTGCCCAAAACTAAAACATATTTTCAATTTTATTTATTAACCACAATATCAGAGGTACCAAATTTGGACCAATTTTGTTATTGTTTCCCATTTTGAGCAATTTGACGAATATCCAACCTAGCACAACTACTATTGAAAAGTGCATGGCTAAGAATCACTACTTCGCTAAAACTACATATTTATATCAATGATATTACGAATTGTAGGGAAATTCAAGCCTCATAGAAAGAATAAAGAGGATAGTGGAGACTATCTTTATTGCTATGTCGGGATTACAAGTTTCTCTTGATGAGCGATTATAAAGGAGATGCTATTAGCCCCAACTTTGTTGAGTGATGACTAGAGAGAGCAGTAGGGAGATTTGTGATAGAGAAAGGCAAAGAAGGCTAAGCACACCTACAAGGCTCGTTGCATAGCCGTAGGGGAGAACACAGAGATAGGTCATCAGAGTAGTGGTCGATGGTTTGGAGAGACTCGCACAAACCAAGGATAAGGAGTGATCGAAAGGGTAGTAAAAAGGATGGACAGGAAAATGGCGGTGACGAAAACATCTCACTTGAGCCAAGGGAAAGAGTAGTCGGTAACAATAGCTTACCACTAGTACAGAGTTGTGGTTGATGGTGACAAGGAAAGTCTGAGGTGGCTTGGCGTCGATAGTGAGCAGCAATGCAGGGGAGGTCCACGGTGGTAGGCTCCTTCAGACAACTGCATCTAGCAAGAAGGTAGCCTCTAGAATGCTCAAGGATGGTAGAGGAGTGGTGAAACATCAAGAAGCTCACCAGAGAGTGATGGCAGTTTTGGCTAGAGTTGAGGAAGACGACATACCAGCGCTATACTGCATGAAAGAAGAAATAACCTTAGGGGTTCTGCTTTAGGAGGGAACAAACACAAAATGATGTGGAAGGAAAACGATGAAGCTCACTGGAGAAGGGGTAACATGATGGCTTGCACACCGGTGCCAAGGAAGACGCCTCGCATTCCCGATGAACCAGGGAACGAGTGGCTCTAGTTCTTGGGGGGAGATAACAAGAGTGGCAAGCTAGAGCTAAAGGAAGTAGAAGGACAACTTACGTATTGAAGAGAGAACGTGCGAAGGGATGACAAGATCAACAACCGTGGTGAGTTTCTCATGGTGTTCACTATCTGTCTACCCAAATGGACAAGTGAAGGGGACAAGGAGGGCAATCGAGGGTTACGGGCGATAGGACGAGATGGTGTGAGGACCAGTAGGTTGTGGGGGCAGCAATTCATGTCAGAACAGTGACATACGATTGGGGTGGTGATCGCAACACCCACAGCCAATAGGCTCGCGGGGGCAATGATTCAGCTCAGAACAGTGAGATCCGATCGGGGCAGTGATGGCGATGCCTGCATGGTGTGTACTCATGTAGGGGGTTGGTGGGGAGGGATAGTGCTGAGGTGGCGCAAGGTGGAAGAAGCCACCTGACAAGCGAGCCCCACATGGTAGTGAGAGGAGGCGAGGGAGATGGGTTGGGCTGGGATGGCACAAGCGATGGAGATGTGGACCAAAGCCAGATTCGGCCCAAGGCGAGGCATGAAAAAGAAAACGAGATTTAGATTTTGATTTCAAGGCTGAAATTTTGAGAAACATTTTAAATATAGAAAAAGAGCTCCAATAATTATGAATATTTGGGCAGGCCACTAACCTAATCTAATTTTTATTAAAATTCACCCCACTAATTTATCAGCTTTCAGTTTTCCTTTAAAAAATTATTTTTCTATTATTTTTATTTAGAAAAACCCAAATCATTTTCCAAACATGCAAGAAAAGCTTAAAATACATGCTAAAATCTTTTCATTCATTTTTCAATATGAAACACAATTTTGGGCTGTTACAAATAATGGTGAAAGGAGTCATGTTTGGGCAAAATCCAAAGAAATATTGGGTGTCAAAAATACTATTAAGTGCTTTCGATGCATTTTTGAGCAATTAAATGCACACAAATGAAAATATTCATAATTAAAAAGTTGTATATCTCATTGAAAGCCACAATTTAGCCAACTCAATTGCCTAATTTAGACTCCAAGCAAGAATGTTATGGTCTCTAGAAGATAATGCTCATGAAGCCCCAATCAGTACCCAAATATCTGAACTTATGTATCTCTAGATATCCAAAGCCATATATTCGTATTCAATGGATAGTGTGCTACTAAATCCATATTCATTTCTAACAAAAATAATTCATATTCATTTCTGATTCGATGCTATGTGAAAAATATACAACCCGATAGCATCCGTATTCGAAAATGATCCAGATCAATCAGAAACTATTCGAACCATTTTCACCCCTAGTTTATACTAATGAGTCACTCACATGTTGGACCAGTAGGTTAATTAATCAAGATTTTAATTTAAACTAGTTTTAGAACTTGAGCCACTAATATCTAGACCCCACATGTGCTTTAACCCATCATGAGGCTAGTGCACCATAGATTGGCTCCACCCTTCAGCCGAATGACGCAATAAAACTAGGTTTCCTTTAGAAAGAAAAATGGAAAATGAAATGAAACTCATATACCCTAGTTGCATAGTACTTTCTATCTTCTTTTTTGGGGATTTTCTCTCTTGACAAAACTTCTGAAGGCTCATTTTCCCTCATACAAACTCTGATTAAAATGATTCTTGTCTCAATTTTTTATAAAGTCACAAACTTTCAGTCGATACAAAAATAATGATTTTTGGTGTCTTTATTTATTTGGTGTTTATTTGCATTTCTTAGCTTTTCACCTTTAGATACCAATGTGCTTGAATCATACGAAGTTGATCTTATATTTTAATGTTATATTTTTTTTGCTCCAACTATTTTGAATGCTTATTTTGATTAAATTGTTATGTTTATGTTTAGTATTTAGTTATCGCCAATTGTTGAATTGATCCTATTTTGTAAAGTCGATATCCTTACTGTTGACACTCTAGGAATATTATCCACTATTGTTAGAACTAATGGTGGAATTTAGAGTGGTATTTGTGTCACATGTTTAGCCATGTTTAGTTTAATAACTTAATTTTGGATACTTTGGGAAATGTTTCAGCTCGGTTTGGACAAACGGGTTACCTCTACTAATTTGGTTAAAAATATGAAAACAAAAATGTTTTAGACTTGCGAGAGTAGTTTGTTGAGACAGGTGCAGTTTGCATGAGATCCTGCTTTGTTTAACATCCAAAAAATTCGCTTTCTGTAAAAATTTAATTTCAAATTAATTATTTTAAGTATTTGAACTTTAATTGGATTTATCTGAATTTTATTTCAAAATCTAAAGCAAGAAAATGTATTTTTAAATATTTTAGTAAAGCCAAAAAGAGTTCATTTTATTTTTCCCAACCTTCCCTGAATTTTAAATAATTTTTGAGAATTTTTCTAGAATTAAAAATCAATTTTTAAATTTAAAAAGTATTTTATAAAATTATTAAAGGCAAATTTGAAATTAAAAATATTTTTCCTAAGCCTAAAATAGCACTAGGAATATTCTATGAATTGTTTCGAATTTTTAGACATTAATTACTATTTTCTCGGCCATGTCGGCCGCGTGTGCGCCGCGTGGCGCCATGTCGGCCGGGTGCGCCACCTCGGCCACCGCCGTGTTCCGTGGACCCGGTCCACCTTAGACCGGGCCCACATGTCAGAAATTTCAAAATTTAAATTTTCGCTAACGTCATAAATATGGTTTTTCAGTACAAAAATAAATCAGCAAAATAGTCTTTTCTTTTTCTCCTATTTAATCTTTCGGAAGCCATAACTTTCTCATTAAAACTCCAAATCGAGCTGTTCAAATTTGTAAATTTTTCTAAAATCATAAACTACCCAAATATACTTTTTTGAATTTTTGAATTTTATTTGTTTTGTTTTGTCTTTTCGCGCGTGGAGTCCGACGTCGCCGAAGAGTTTGTCGAGCCGCAGCAAGAGGGACCAAACAGCGCACAAGAAGGCAAGTCTCCTTTGAACATTTTGAACCTATGTTAAAATGCTTTACTTAATTTAATTATACTTGCATTGCTATTTACATAGAACACTAGTTTCGGTATTAAGGTATTAGTTAATCCAACCATTGTTATGCCCTTGATTGAAGTTGAATGCCATGTACCATTGTAACCTTAGGATTTCCATTGTCTCAGTAATGAGATTAATATAGTACTTTGTTAATATTAGAACGGTAGTAAAATGCTTAGTCATGCTATCTAACTTTTGTAACCTTGGAATGGGAAATTATATTTCATTAAACTAGTCTTTGTATTCGGAAATTAGTGGTGATTGGTGTTGCCACTGTTCTTTTAAAATAAAATAAAATATGAAAATTGTTTTAGACCAGGGTGGATGGTTAGTTTGGATTGGTGCGGTTAGCACGAGATTTTGTAAAGTGTATGTTCCGCCCTAGTCGATTAAGGACCAACTCTTGTGATTGTCCAGACTAAGCATTACCGTGCAACCCCAAGTCTATATGGGTATGACCTAACTGATTAACTTACGATAGTCTAGTTTAGGTGCCACTAGTAGAAAGTGGGTGCTAGGGATTTACTGATTATTCACAGTGAGGGACAGGGATTTACTGTACTCATATGGCGTAAGAGGGGGCTTCTGACTGGGTGGATTTAACCCTTCAGCGGTGAAACCTTAGCGGGTGGTGTCTAGCTAGACTAGAGTAAGGTAAAGGCTTTGTGATATTTTATCTAGGTCTCATGCCAAAGGAAGCATGTTGACTATTAGGATAATTTATCTCTTAGGGGTAAAGTTGTACATCCTCTGCAGAGTATTAAACTATTCGAATAGCCGTGCCCACGGTCAAGAGCGGGCAATGAATGCATTCACATGGTAGATTTATGGTTTTGGTTTTAAAATCAAAGTTTTGGTAATTCGAGAGTGGAGGGAACTCTCGAAAGGGGTATCATGGCGGTTGGAGCCAGTGTGGGTGGATGGAACCCGTATGTTTTTAAACTTTAGCGGTTAGAGCTGGTTATTTAGTGTTGGTGGATAGAACCTTCACTATAAAATGCTTAATAGTTTCAGTTAAAACAATTATTTTGTTAAATTAATACCTTCGAAAATATTTAGTAGTATTTGAAATAAAACATTGCTTTGTGCAAAAGAACCATACAACCTTCCTTTGTTAAGCCTTGCATCTACTTCATTCTTTCCCAAGACTTGCGGAGTACTTTTGTACTCACATGCTGCACTAAAAATCAATTCAGAAGAATATGAAGCTTAAGATGGAGACTATGACTATTTCACGTGCGGATTCGACGAAGGATTCCCGGAGTACTAGGTTGCGCTTCCCCAGTCAATTGCCTGTGGCGTACTGATGGGTCTTCGTTGGATTTATCTTTTGCTTCCACTGTGTTTTGTGTGTGTGTGCGAGGTCTTGAAACCTCAGTTGTAATAAAGGGACCTTTCAGTCTGTACTCTTTAATATTGTAATAATTGTTGTTGGTTATGTAATCATCGCTGTTTGACTGTGTGCACTAGCTTTGATCTGGGACTAGTGCTGTAATACACAGAGGGTCCGTGTTCGGAAATCCAGGGTCCCAACACTTTGTGATAGTCTTGCTCGGGTTACCAAGGACCGAACTGAAGTGTCGTGGACTTGGCTAAATAATTTATCCATTTCTAGCACTAAACTATAGGCAGTAGCTGCTAGGTTTTCTTTGTTGCGGGGGCTTGGAAAATGAGCTCTATGCTCGAAGGGACTCTTGCATTGTGTTGCAAGGATTACCAACACAATGTATGAACTCTCTTGACGATGGTAAAGGACGTCCATGCTTTGAGATTTCACCTCATTAGTGGTCTAATGTTAGAATAAGATATTTGTAAAGGCCTTTTTATAACCTCTCAGTCACACTCTATCATGTTGAGTGTATGCAGACAATATGAGTTGGTTATATCGTATGGTTAAAGTTGTACATCCTCTGTAGGGTAAGATCTCAAACTATTTGAATAGTTGTCTCTCTGGTCTTGGATAACACTTGGTTTTATTTTCTAATTTTGGGAAAGTTATGGATGATGGGAATCCATGCTAGATATGTTTCAGCAAAAGGATCGCCAATATGAAAATGTTGTGACAAAGGAAAGTCACTTTACTAATGTATGTACATTATGATTTATTACTTCTTCTCACTATCAAAAGTTCTTAACTTGCACTTTAGAAAGTATTATGTCTATTGCAAATGAAAGCTCACTTTGTGCAAAAGAAACTAGTTAGGATAGCCACACTTCTCAACTTGCATGTATTATTAATGTTGCTTTAAAGTCTTACTGAGTACAATTTTATACTCACAATTGCTTGTTGAACACTATGAGAGCTAGTGGAGGAAGACCCCTCTGTTGGTTATTTTTATGCCATGGGTTTTGGTGATGATGATGTTGAGTACTAGGGTGATAACCTATTGGTTGCTCATGAGTTATGTCATATCATGAGGCAACCTTTTATCTTAATTTATCATTTATTTCCACAACGAGTACTCTTTTTATGTGAACTATTTGGCCAATTAGTCGATTTGTGTAAAACTTGGTCATATAGGCCTATGTACGACTACTTAACATTATGTACTACATTGTTTTAATTATTTGTATATGGATGTAATGCAATGATATGCTATGTGTGTACTAGCTACTGATTATGGGACTAGTACGGTATACACATAAGATTCAAAATTAATTTTTTGGGTCCGATGCTTTCATATATAAACATATGTATTATAGCATCTAGCCACATGATTGCTTGTCCATTTGGCTAGTTATATTGCTAAAATGATGTTCTTCCACATTGGCTCTGAGAGACTAGAAATTCCCACATTAATAAGAGAAAAGAATAGAATGATCTACACCACTTGTTTTGGTCTGTCTATATTATAATGGTGCAGATTAACCAAATATATATTAGAAATATTATAGTTGTATAAGAAATAAAATATATTTTCAATCTCAAGCATTAGAGTTATATAAAACATTATACAACTCTATTTTCAAATATAAACATACATATTTTAGTATCTAGCCATGCAAATTGCATGGTAAATTCAGCTAATTAATAATGATAGAAGTTTTTTTGTGAGGAATAACACAAGGCAAAAGTACACAACTAAACAAGTTTGACATTGAAAACCCAAGATGAATAACTTGTTAGCATCAAGTCCTTTAGTTGATGAATATGGTGGACTTATTTTGCTTCTTTTGGTGTAGCGATGGATTATGATAATCCCATTTGGTGATTTCACAAGGAAAAATAGTGGTAGAACAATATAACCAATCCATGAGCAATTCAATTTAGGGAAATTTGATACAAGCCACTACTTAGTGCTTGTTTTAGAGATATGCCACTCCTCTGTTGCTTCTTCAAAATATGCCACTACCAAGTTAGGGTGTTTTGATATATGCCATTATTAAAAGTATGAGTTATTGGTGGTTCATTCTTTCCTTCTCTCTCTTTAGTTGTTCAATCTAGCCATGAGATAGGATCTGGGTTATCCATCTCATGCCCCTCCCCACCTCTCTCTCACATGATCGAACTGCCCCTCCCCTCTACTTCCCTTTTCAGTTAGCGGGATGATCATCCAACCCCACGTACGAAGAAAAATGCCACTAGGTGGGCCTAGCCTATCACTCTCATGTCTCTCTTTTACCTCTTCCCTACATGCAACACAACCGCTCCACACTCCACACCACGTTTCCCATCTCTACACTGCCACCATTGCTTCCTCCCTCCCTACCCTCTAGTCCCCTTCGAATGTCGTTGCTGTTAGGCAGCATTACTCAAGTTCCTAGAAAGTTCGATGCCACCTAGAGTATCAGAGCGTCGGAACCTCGAGATCGACTGCCATCTGCAACCATCCATGTCGAGCCCCAATGCTTCCTTACTTCCCGCAGTAGCCACAGCTTCTTCCTCCATCCCCACAGTCTCCTTGGAAGGTCACTACCATTGCCCCCACTCTCCCCTCAATTAATGCCATGTCGGATCTGGAGGTACAGTTGGTTAGATCTGATGGCACTGGGGTGTAGGATGCCAGCGTTGAGGACGATGACCCCGACGGAGGTGGACTCGGTGTCTATCGACATGGGGACAGCTAGATCTGGTAGTAAGGAGGGTTCAGGGTTGGTGGGATCTAGATGGAGGTGGAGGACAACTACCCCAATAGATGTGGAGGTGGTGGTGGTGAATCTGACAATGAGGGGAATGGGGACGCTGGCTAGAAGAAAGATGACCTCGATGATGTACTTTCCACGGTTGCTGGCTCGGTATGTGGGCTTGGGGATGGTGGTTTAGATAGTGACATGCCCGCTTTTGGCACCAATGGCCATTGTTGTGGCTACAGGCCAAATAGTAGAGAAGGGGACTGGTAGAAGAGGAAGAGGAGAGCCAAATCTGTGGGAGAGTTGGTAAGAATGAGAGGATGTCCCTCTCCTGCCCCTCCTGGGGGTTTATATACATGAGTGGGGTAGAATGGGAAATCCCCATTCTACCCCTTAGTACTTACAAAGGATGAGGGTACATTGGTATATTTACATGAGTATATTCCTCTACACTATAGGGCCTATTACATATTAAGCTAGTTGCAAGGCCCAGTTACGGAGGGTTGGGCCACCCCCACAACAGCCATGGATCTAGCGACATCCACCGCAGTGCGTCCTCCACTGGTCAGAGTTGAGGAAGAAGCACAACCTCTGTATCTTATGGGAATTTAGTTGCTGTTAGGTCGGCCCAGCAGGTTAGTGTTCATGCCCTCCCACGTGAGCATGCCCCTGAGCTCTTCTCCCCCTCCCCACACTGTCACCACCTCTTGTTCCCAATGCCTCTACTCATCCCCAAAACCCTAGCCTGAGGGGCGAGAGGCCCTCGTGCTGCCACACTTGCTCTACTCCACCACGGTGCCACCCTTTTCTCCCTCACGTTGCGTCATGGCTCATCGTTTGTTAGCTTCATTGGAGTTGTGGTGATGCAGTACAATGCTAGCGATCACTAAGGTGTGTTAGAAAACCTATTCCCTCTTGATTTGCCTCCTTTAGTCCCCTTCCCATCTCCTCACATTAGGTGGCTGTAGGTAGCATCGTAGGGCAGAAGCAGTGCCAGTGACATAGCAGGACAAGGAGGAGGCATGGTCGGCGTAGCAACTATGGTCAGGTACCTTGCCTCCACGAACCCCAGCTGTGCCAATGTCATATGTAGTCTTTCAGGTTCTATTTGTATAGTTCTCTCTATATGAATAGGAACCCAATAAAGCTTTACACCAAAAACAAAATTGACTTTTTTTTGTCAAGGTCAAGGAGTGGCCAATTCATTTGGTCTTCTATTTTTCATGCTGGATATGCTTGCTTGTTATCATGGGTCGTTGGGCCAGTGATAAGCTTAGATGGGCGGTGTGGCGGTGGCTAAGATTTGGTAGAGATGGTGAAGCAAAGGCAACTTTGGAGGTGAGTTGGCCATGGCTGGGTTCTTTAGGTTGGTTTCAAATATGAATAATTCAAGTTAGTCTTCATGAAACTTCATTTGTTGCAAAACTGATGTAGTTTTGTTTTAGCTTGTAGAGATTTGGATAATGATTTCAATTTTCAATTTTGAATTGCCATTTATTATGCATTTTGAATAGCAAATTTGTAGACTTGTAGCCATGTCTTCCAAAGCTTTTGGAATGATCTTAATGTATAAACATTGCTTTCCAAAATCTTAGATTTTATAGAAACTATAAACAAATTACATTGCCTTACAAACGTCTATTTTAGGCCTTCTGCTGTTGTTTGCTTGATCTAGGATGCACTTATCCTTACGCTACAAGGTACTAATGAACTGCTGGGAAAGCTGCCTATCTCCATGTATATGGGTTTGTATGCTCTTACTCTCAATTAATTCATTTAGGTTTTATCTTTAAGTAGAGGAGAAGCCGCCCCATTTGTTTGTTTGAGAAAAGCCATAAGCTAAAAAGAACAGAGCCATAGGCTATAAGTAGCAGCCAAAAAAATGCACCCGTATGCTTTTGTTTACCTTGAAAAATGTGCTACGCCTTCACAATTTGTGTGCTTGTCTCATTATAGGTCACAAGATCATGACTGAATGCAAAATAAATAGTTGTTATTTCTATAAGAAAATAGTTTCTTCTTTATGTATTCCCTCGTGATTATACTATCTTGAATAGACCTAGCATGTAAGGGAACGACTGGAACATGTCTACTAGGTTGAACTTTTGTGGATTTTTCTTTTTCTTTATTTTTTTGTTGTTGAAACTGTAGCATGGGTAGAGTTGGGCCTAGGGCCACCGGGGCAATAGCCCGAGGCCCAGATCAAAATTGCTATAGGAAAATTGCTTGATTTCGAATCTGGTTGACCCATGTTATTTTGGCTGGAGGGGCCCGAGGCCCAGCCAGTGGCTAGCTACACCCCTGGGCTGTAGGTGAGAATAATAGAATGCAACTACTTTTCTGCTTAGTAGTGTTGGTGCTTAAGGACTTCTTTTGAACAATGATTATGTATATTCTAAATTCTCATTATCCAAATGTGGTCTTCTGTTACAACTTGGATTTCTTGATCTTGGATAATTATTTTCCTTCCAACTCTACAAGAATTCAGAGGATGAACGCAACTTGGCTGGGGCTCAAGGCCAGGAGGTGCTGGATGGAAACAATGGCAAGTAGTTGTTGCTCTTTTGGGATTACATGTCCATAAAAGAACAAACGCTATAGTAGAATTAGGCCATCACCTTGATAGGCATTTCATATGCCTCAAAAAGGAAAGCATAATTGATATTTGTTTGGAGCTTGAGAATTGCAAATGTTAGCATATACATATACTTCTCTAAAATGTACTCCTTTCTTGAATGTGGATCCCAACTAATGTTTATTAGTTTGTTGGTCATCATTTCAATAAAGGCTTTCAATTGTTTATAGTGGATTTAACCAAGTAGCAACAAACTTCTATACCTATAAACAAGAATGTATAGCTGCAATAAACTATTTAGTGCACTCCAAAGTTTGGTATTCTGTTGCAACGTACAGTTATCTAACTAGTATGCCATTATGGCAGACCACAACTTATTTTCTCTAAATACACACCAACCAGGTGCTAGCCTCGAACTCAGACCACACCCCAACTAGGTGCCAGCCTCGAACTTAGACCACACCATTTGATCCCCTTCTTCCATCTTTGGAGGGCATCACCATAGCTTGATCCAGGCACCGTCACTACCTCTGGCTCCTGCCGCTGCCTCCTTCTCCAGCTGCCACTCCTACTGCCTCCGGTTTCCACCACCGCCTCTCGCACCCGATCCCTAGGGAACCCTAGGTGGTGGCACCATAGTGGAGGCACTTGACATTACATAACCAGATTCAACATTTAACATTATCAGGTCTCAGACATGCCAACTGGGTACATGACCGAGCATAGCACAAACCACAAAAGATTTACATGTTCATCACTCAACAAAACAAAGGTAGAAGTGACATAGCACTGATCTAAACAAGCATGTCTGACTGCTTCCTCATTTTTTTCTTGTCGTTCCTGCCTGTTGGAGAGGTGGCCACAACCTAAACATTAGGACTCCTTCCTCTAGTTGGTGTAGATGGTGCTTTGGATGACTTCCGTCTGTCACATTATTCTTCTTGACATGTGCTTTGGATTCTCCACACAGGGATCCTCGCCTCCCCCTTTTTTCTGGGAAGATCGCCACCTGTCTTGCCACCCAGGTCACCATGAAGATCGCTGCCTAGGGTGTCGTGAAGGTCACCTCCTCTAGCTCGCCTATATGGTGGCGCTGCTCGCTAGGGTTCTACAGGGAGCATGGAATTGAGTGCACAAATGGCACCATAGGTAACTTGTTTTTTGCAAGTCTAGCACTCATGTGCATGAAATTACAAATCTAACACCATACTTGTACCTACCATGCTCCGAGAACGTGGCAGGAAGCTCCCACACTCGTGGACCGTAGCAGGAAGCTACCGCGGTTGGGGACCACAGTAGCTACCTCCTGCTCATGGGCACCGCGGCAGGGCCATTACATGTGATTGGTTAGCACTTAAGTAGTGATTAGTGATATTTATTAGTGATTTAATTAATGATTAGTAATCTCTACTATTATATAAAGAGGAGTTGGTGGTTGGTGCGTTCTCCTCTTCCCTCTCTACAGCTATCCGATTTGATCTGAACCATTCATCTCTCTTCTCCTCTCTCTCTCAGGATACAACCACCCACCCCCTCCACTTTCCCCATCTATCTTTGTCGCTTGCTCTCCAATGTTTGATGCGTGAAGTTGGTGAGGCAGTAAGTTCCGTCTCACCATTTTTATGACTTCGTTGTAACGCACGGGTCTCTAACTATATTAATTAGTGATTTGGTAGCTGCCAAGGTGCCCATGAGCGGTAGGTAGCTACGCGGTCCTCAAGTGCGGTAGGTACAAGTATGGGGCTAGATTTACAGTTTTGTATGTATGAGTGCTAGATTTGTTAAAATAAGTTAGCTATGGTGCTATTTGTGCGCTCAATTCGGGAGCATGAAGGGAATGACTGATGCATCTAATCTTGGTTACGTTGGGTCGAGCTGATTAGAGTCAAAGGATTTGGTGAGGGCATTTTGGTCTATATGAAAATATGGGACGTGATAAAAGGGGCGTACTAGGAGAAAATAGACTGTAATTCTTCGTAATGGCATATATCAAAACAACCTAATCTTAAGGTAGCATATTTAGCATATCACTAAAACAAGCACTAAGACTTAATGGCATATATAAAACTTTCCCTTCAATTTAAGGCTATATGCCAACTGTCCCGTCAATAAAACGTGCACATGTTTCTAATTCTGCAATATTTTGCTACAATGTTGCTTACCGTAATCGGTCACTAAAAAATGTAAATAGAGAGAATTGGAGGCCACATGCACCATACGGTACAATTTAACTATTGCATGCTTCCACTCCACATTAATAATTTAAAATTTGCTCTACCAAAGATGCTATCGCATCAAACTTTACACGAACCACTCAAAAAAATATATACACGAACCATTCTTTGTACCATCGACAACAATTTACGAAAAAAGGGGAATCGCCACAGCGAAGTGCGGGACAAGTACGAGTAGAGATTAGAGAATATGAATGCCGCAAAAACGTTAGGGCCCAATCCTAGCTAGTTAGGGTCAATTAAAGCATATGAATTAATGTTGGCCTTATTTAAAGCATCTTAAAATGAATTTTGATGCCCTACCTAGCATAGTTCCTAGATTGATAATCCTATGCAAATCACATCAATGCCATCATTTAAAGATTTCCGTTTTGTCTAAAAATAAATAAATAAATGTAAGGTTATAACTATATCCCTCTGGAGTTGAACCCTGCAAAAGTATGGGTGAACTCACAAGGAGCCCACCCGCGCACTTTGCGGGGACAACCGGAGAGTTACGGTCACCAGATGTCGATGGAGTCCCAGAATATGGGATTCTAGGGCTCGTTGAGCCTAATTGGATAGCCACTGGGGGACTCAAACGCTTAGGGGAAGACTCCTCATCATGTTGTGAGTCCTGCTTGTTGTCGGATTGACCCTTGCCCTTTGGTAAACTACTTCCTCCATTGAGTGTAATGCTGCGGAGGATAAGGATCCCTTCGTAGCCTTACCCACGGTGCTATCTCCAAGGATAGCCTCACCATCAGATCAAAGCATGGTCTGCTTGTAGTCGTAGCAGGCATCCATGTCAATATCTGCTTGCACTACTACAGAAATCCACATTACAGATGGTTCAGAAACGTCATCACAGACGGTTTTCTGAACCGTCTGAAATTATAGGTCAGTGATAATCCAAGTTATCACAGACAATTTTCGAACCGTCTGTGATTATCCGATATCACAGACGGTTTTTCATTAAAAACCGTCTATGATTATCCGATATCACAGACGGTTTTTAAATAATCACAGACGGTTTTTTATTAAAAACCATCTGTGATATCGATCAAAGACGGTTTTTCATTAAAAACCGTCTGTGATATTCCTCCCTCCTATAACAGAATCTATTTCTGTTTATTGGCTAGCCTCAGGAAATGCTAGCCATGCCCTCTGAAACAAGCAAATAAACAAGTATATGTATACATACAATTCACATCTCAATTCATTTGACAAACATAAAACATCCAATTCACATCACATTTCATTCACAGACATAAGGATCCATTTCGCAAATGAATTAATTGAAATGAAATAAAATATCCATTTACAAATTCACAATTACAGAGTGATAAGAGCAATAAAAAATCAATCTGCGCAGTGGAACTCTGTCAGACCCGGATTTTTCAATCCGAATCTACTGTGTTTATTGCACTAATCCCTGGATCAGTAGTTAGTGCACACAGGTACATTGCTGAATCACGTCATACATCGCACAGATAATAATATTACAGAGTTTAAGTTACACCACGTCGGGTGACAGTTTACAAAAGGGGCCGATAGGCCAAGTGTCTTCATTACAAACACGCAACAGAAATAGAAGCAAAAGTAAGGCCATAACCACAGGCAAGCGACTGGAAGGGTAATGTGTGCAATATATATATCGCCGGGAATCCGACAATATACGGGCACACAAGCCAAGGGTCTACTTGTCTATGACTATCCAACGGGTCCTACGCCTTAGTTTCCTCCATTGTCCTTCTCCTCCTCAGTAGGGGCATCCTCGTAAGCATAATGATCTTGTGACGCTGTCTCTGTGTTGTGTAATGCGAGTGTGAGCACAAACCACCGTGCCCGCGAGTCAACACACAGAATGCAATATATACATGCTAAGTTTGTCAAGGAAGGCTCAGGGTTATTTTGTTTTGCGAGGAGTGCTTTTGAATACAATTAACTAAAAACTCCTATGACCTAGCAGGTTTACAAATCTGGACCATTGTTTTTAGGACATATGATATAGTTCATTTTTGGCACAGAAGTCATCCACCGTTACATGGCTCCTGCACCACATAGTTTATTTCAGCGTATAGCCGCTTAATTTACCACTAGGATGACACCCAGGACAACTCAAATTAGGGCGGTCCTTTGCCCTACCATTTCCCAATCCCATTTCCAACTTATTTTGAAATAGAACTATATCTAGTTAAGCTCCCATGTCCGCCCTTAACCGTGGGCACGGCTATTCGAATAGTTTTGACTCTGCAGAGTTCGTACACTTTACCCACAAGAGACGGTTCACTCGTTGCCCCACACGATTCCTAAGCCGTGTGGTTGAACAAACCATCACAGTAACTGTTCAACGTACCTCGCCCTTTCTGTCATGTCACCCTATGGGTCGTTCCCACTTGCGGTGGGTCCCATACGTTGTGCGGGATATCCTACTTCGAGCGTCTAGCAGCTGGCCACGCCCCGCTAGCCCGCCTGATAGAACCTCACTCTCTACGAGTGTCCCATTCAAGTCGTCCTATGGACACCACTTGCACTAGCTCATCACCTCGCTTTGTGAGAATGACTTCCGAGTGCAGTAAGTCTCTTGAGCTAAGTTGTACTTTACTGAGCTTGTGGTTGTCTTGTTTACACGGGTGTCATGACGAGATTCGGTCCTTAGGGCTACCGGATGGTCCTACCACATTTCATATTTTGTGCTTCTCTTGCACCACACCCACCCCTAACCATCCATCCGGTACATAAGCGTTTTTGGGGTTTTTCCGAGACATAAAATAACCATGCTAAAGTATATGATCATTCCCACCATGATTGCCCAAATCATTTCATGTTGAAAGAATTGATTGAAGGGGTATCAAATACCCTACTATTCAGCATTTCTAAGCATCATTGTATATAGGAACTTATTTGCAAATTTTACAATATTATATAAGTTACTATGGTGACAAGGTTCACTCATCAAAATGGAATCAATGGAGTATACTAACAAGCATATTACAGGGACATAACTAACAGTTATCAAGCCAAATTAACTTTGCACATAAAAGATAGCATGCAATTTGCTAGATTTAAAAGAAATTATCGTTTGCACAAACATGGGTTCAATATGGTCAAGTGTTAACTCGCCTTGGTCACGGGGGTCAAGATCTTGATTTTCAGAAGCTCCTAAGGTGGCTGCCTCCTCTTCTTCTTCTTGGACCTAAATGACGCTATTTAATCGTGCAAAACCCAAATAAAAAGAAAAGCAACAATTACTCAAAAGTCATCAGAAACTCAAATCGACTCTAAAAATTATGGTTCTGGTTTCATTTGATAGATCTCGAATTTAGACAAATTTAGAAATTTGTTTCACCCCAATCGGAGCTAAAATGAATAAGTTACATTCGTTTAAAGTTCTCAGTTCATAAAAATCCCAGAAATTGGGAAAAGTCTGACATGTGGGTCCCACTAGTTATTTTTATTTTATTTTCAGTAATTTATTATGTTCTGCGTTGTACCTATGACAGGTGGGTCCGGGGTTACTTTATCAATTTATTTCTAACCCGAGGCCAGCGACATGCGGGCCTAGTGTCCGTGAGTGCTTGAGCTCGATCGTGCGGGTGGGGCCCACTGTCGACCTAGGATATAAAAGAAGAACTCACACCGTGGCTGGAGCGGGGCTCGAGCAGCGCGCCGGGAGCCTCGGGGAGGAGAAGAGAATCACCGCGCTAACCAAGTGAACCGATCGTTGTTGCTTACCATATACGGGCAGTAATTTATCTTATACTCTTAATCCTAGCGGGTGGAGTTAAAAGGGAAAATCAACATGCGGCCGAGGGGAATCGAACCCGGGCCGACCGCACGAGTTTGCACAGCGCTAACCACCCGAGCACACGACCTTACCTGACCGAGAGGGCGAGGCGGCTCTTTTGAATAAGGCTTGGGGAGGGGTCGGGGCAGAGAAGCTCGGGGCGGCGGTCCGGAGAGGGCGTCGGGGCCGGCGAGGTACGGCTGCCGAGAGGCTCGGGGAAGGCCGGGGGCGAGTTCGCAAGGCCCTGGAGATGGTGTTGGCGTCGGGAATTGACCTCTGGCGGCGTGTACCAACGGGGAGAACTTCGCCGGAGATGGGGACGAAAAGGGGGGCGCCGGCGAGGTGGGGTGTTTGCAGCACGATTACGGAGGAGAGAACGAGAGCGTGGGGAGTATAATGGGGATTCGGGGTCCTTATAGGGGCCGAGGAGGCTTGGCAGCGGCGCTCCGCCCGGCGGCTGCGGCGGTGTCATTCGGCGGTGTCACGCCGCGGGATTTCGAGGATCGGTGCGTCATCGCATTGAAGGAGCTCTGCGCCACGCGCTCGGCGAGACGGAGGGATTCCGGGCGGTGCGAGGAATCGGTGGCGGGATCTCGCGGTGCGCGCCACTCGGGGCGAAGTGCGCGGCGAGCGGCAGCGCGGCGGAGGACCGGCGGTCGGCGTGGCGTGCCCGGTCGGCGAGCGCGCGATCGCGATTGGGCGCGAGGGGGAGCGAGCGAGGAGGATTGCGGCCGAGAGAGAGAGGGTAGGGGAAGAAGAAGAACGATAAAATGGGGTCTTGGGGCCGTTCGGCGAGACAGGGGAGGTGGACCGCGGGAGAGGGGTGATGGGGGCTGGGCTGGGCCGAGCGGCCTGGTCTGGCTCCCATCTCTTTGAACTTTTTTTTTTATTATTTTTGCTGTTGCATTTGAATAAGTATATACATACCTCTATATATATGTGTATCCTGGGGTATATACATGCCTATTCACTCTTACTTATTTTCCGGTTTATATGTGTACATATATCTATTTTACTTACATATATATATATATTCACATATATATATATATATATATTTACTTTATTTACCCATTTGCTTGCCTTTATTTTTGTATTGCTCTTTTATACTAGTTTTCAAAATGAGGTGGTATATTTTTAACCCGGTTTCTTCCTTCGTATACTGGATCATCTTTTCAGATTCGTGTTTACAATTCTTAGTTTCTTGTTATTTCATGTGTGGGTTCTTCCTTCTTGCTCCTTTTATCTTTTAAATCTTTTGCCTCAGTTTAAGAAAATATTTTAACTCCAAAAGCAAACGGAAATACAATACAAATATAATTGATAACTTCACATTTCCTTAATGTCATTTTTCAGGACGTTACAAATCTACCCCCCTTAAAAAGAATCTCGACCCGAGATTCGGTCTACCTAGTGAATAAATCGGGGTAGTCTTTCATGATTGATCCTCTCGTTCCCAGGTAGCTTCTTTCTTGGAGTGATGGCTCCATTGCACTCTGCACATGCGAATGATTTGAGTTCGTGTCTTTTTCTCCACGGTGTCCAAGATCTTGATTGGACGCTCCTTGTAGGTTAGGTCTTCTTCAATCTCGATCGCTTCCAATGGGGCTTGATCCTCGGCACTCGTAGGCACTTCTTGAGTTGGGACACATGGAAGGCGTTGTGCACATCGGCTAGATTTGGGGCAACTCTAGGCGGTAGGCAACTTCTCCTTTTAGCCACAATTGGGAATGGCCCAACATATCGTGGGGTAAGCTTGCCTTTAACCTTGAATCGCTTGACTCCTCGCAATGGTGATACCTTGGATAAATATGATCTCCAACTTCAAGCTTAGTGGTCTTCTTCTCTTGTCCGCATAGCTCTTTTGCTCGGTGGGCTGCTAGCAATCTGTCTCTAATTATGCGAACCTTTTCTTCAGCCTGCTTTAGTGTATCTGGGCCAAAGATATAGCCTTCTCCTACTTCCGACCAGTGAAGCGGGGTTCGGCACTTTCTTCCATACAACGCTTCAAATGGGGACATTTGCAGGCTGGCTTGGTGGCTATTGTTGTAGGCAAATTCAGCATACAGCAGACACTTATCCCACTCTTTTGAAAAATCCAGGGCACAAGCTCGGAGCATGTCCTCCAATATTTGATTTACTCTTTCAGTCTGACCATCTGTCTGAGGGTGGTATGCGGTACTGAAATCCAGATGGGTGCCGAGGGCTTCATGTAAGCTGGACCAAAAATGCGAGGTGAATTGGGAACCTCGATCCGAGACTATTCTTTTTGGCACTCCATGTAAACACACAATGCGGGACATATACAGCTCTGCTAGTTTATCTCCTTTGTATGTGGTCTTGACAGGAACGAAATGGGCAACCTTGGTCAACCTGTCAATTATAACCCACACGGAGTCATATCGACTTGGTTCGTGGAAGTCTGTGATAAAGTCCATTCCGACTTCTTCCCACTTCCACCGAGGTACTTGTAAGGGCTGTAGCAAGCTGCTGGCCTTTGGTGTTCAGCCTTCACTCGTGACACACATCGCAACAAACCACAAACTCGCTATGTCCCTCTTCATTCTTGGCCACCAATAGCATTGCTTCAAATCTGATACATCTTGGTGCCCCGTGGTGGAGAGAGTATGCGAGCTATGAGCTTCTTTGAGGATCAGGTCTTTAAGGTCCTTTTGATGAGGCACAAAAATACGAGTCCCGTATCTCAACACTCCCTGTTGATCCATCCTCATCTTAGGAGCCTTTCCTTCTTCCATTAGCCTCTTCATTCTTTTGGCAGTTGAATCCTCCTTTTGTGCAGTTATAATCTTTTCTTCTATACTTGGCTGCACTTCCATTGTAGCTAAGGTGCCTTCCTCTACTATTTCCAAATTCAAGGCTTCTAACTCCTTGTAGAGCTCGGGTTGATGTTCTTGAACCATGAGGTTGTTGCAATAAGCTTTACGGCTTAAAGCATCTGCTACCACATTAGCCTTCCCAGGGTGATAGTGCACACTCAGGTCATAATCCTTGATCAGTTCCAGCCATCTTCTTTGCCTCAGATTGAGGTGAGATTGAGTAAAGAAATACTTGAGGCTCTTGTGATCTGTGTAGATGTCACAGTGGTTCCCAATCAAGTAGTGTCGCCAAATCTTCAGGGCATGAACCACTGAAGCTAGTTCTAGATCATGGGTCGGATAATTGGCTTCATGGGGACGAAGCTGCCTGGAAGCGTATGCAACAACCTTGCCTCCTTGCATTAGCACGCATCCCAGGCCTTGATGTGAGGCATCACAGTACACCTCAAAGTCCTTGCGTACATCTGGTAGTATTAACACGGGGGTGGTGGTCAACCTCTTTTTCAGTTCCTGAAAACTCCTCTCGCAGGCTTGAGTCCATTCAAACTTGATCCTTTTAAGCGGTTGGGTCATTGGCACAGCGATCCTAGAGAATCCTCTATGAACCTCTGTAGTATCCCGCCAACCCTGAAAACTTCTCACTACATTACGGAGGTGGGTGTTGCCATTCGAACACTCTTTGCTATCTTGGCGTGGTCAGCAGATACCCTTCCGGCGAAACTATATGTCCCAAAAGCTAATATCCTTCACCGAACTCACACTTGCTAAACTTGGCATACGGTGATGCTCTTTTAGCTTCTCCAATACGCACGTAGGTGTTACGCATGCTTCTCGCATTCTTGGAGTATATAAGGATGTCATCAATAAACACCACTACAAACTTATCCAAATACTCCATGAATACCTTATTCATGAGGTTCATAAAATATCTTTGGGGCATTTGTTAGTCCAAAGGACATGACCGGTAATTCATACAACCCATATCTAGTGGTGAAGGTGTCTTGGGTATATCTTGATCTGATCTTCAATCGGTGATATCCCGATCTCAAATCTATTTTAGAGAATACGGTAGCCCCACCAAGTTGATCAAATAGGTCATCAATCCTAGGAAGGGGGTACTTGTTCTTGATGGTTACTTCATTTAAGGCTCGGTAATCCACACACATTCTTGCGGTACCATCCTTCTTCTTCACAAACAGCACTGGAGATCCCCAAGGTGATGAGCTAGGTCTGATGAATCCCTTCTCTTGCATATCTTGGAGTTGTTTCTTCAACTCTTCCAGCTCTTCTCTTGTCATCCTATAGGGCCTCTTGGATCTGGAGCGGCTCACGGCTTCAAGGTTGATCACAAACTCCATATCCCTATCAGGGGCATTCGGGTAATTCTTGAGGAATACTTGAGGTAATCTTGTACCACTATCATTCCTTCTAGGGGTACATCTTCACAATAGAATATTGCACGACCCCATCGGTATGGCGGTCCACTTTGACTTCTACGGCAATCGGGACATCGACCGATTTCACCATCCGGTGGCACATTCTATGACCCTTGGTATCTAGTTAACGATCCATTCCCAGTATGATGTCCAGGTTTGAGAGCTTATTACTACTAGGTCTGCTGGAAAGTTAATTCTTTCCATAGTAATAATGACCTTAGGACATACTAGGGTAGCGATAATTGGGCGGTGGTGAACCGAGCTCCAATGGCCTCTTCAAAGTAAAGGTGGGTAACCCGGTTTATCAAGACATATCTCTTGGATATAAATGAATGTGAAGCCCCGAATCAAATAATACTTGTCTTTGGAATGGTGTTGACCGAGAACGTACCCATGAGGACTCCCACGACTTCTTGAGCTTCCTCGGCCGTGATATGATTAACCCGCCGCGGTTGGCGCCGAGGCACTCTTGCTAGCTGCGAGCTCGATGTCCCTTTCTTGGGTCTTGAGGCACGGCCGCGCGAGGTGGTCCCTAGGTTGATCCGTCTTGGATTGGTCGGCGTTGCGGACATTGGGCGACAAAGTGTCCTTTCTCTCCACAACCGGCGGCTCGTTGATGGCGGGGTTCGCCCGATGGATTGGCGGCTTGGCGTGTGCGGAAGGAGCTTCCACTTGGACGGTCTTTGGAGTAGATGCACTAGACTGGCTGGGTCTGGAAAAAGAAGGGTTGTTGAAGAATTTCTGGATGAACCTCCCTTGGGGTCGCTGAATTGACAACTTTCGCTTGCGGCTGGCCTCCAAGTTCTTCTTCTCATTTTCCAAGACCAATGCCTTGTTCACCAGTTGGTGGAAACCGGTGAAATCTTGGGTGATCAATTGAACTCTCAATTCTTGATTCATCCCTTCAAAGAATCATCAATCTTTTCTTCTTCTTACGCTATGTCCTTCGGGCATAGCGGGCTAATGGGTGAACTTGGTGAGATACTCATTATGATCATGTTGCCTTGCTTGAGAGTGCGAATTCGTTCTTCTTCATTCTCATGACTCCGGCTGGAATGAAGTTGGCCTTGAAAGCTGTCTTGAACTCTGTCCAAGGGATAGCTTCTGCATCGTTCCCGGTGGTGGCATCCTCTTGGCCTCTGGCAGCCAAGTAATTCTCCCACCATGCCGCTGCAGCACCTTGCAGTTGATGTGCAGCAAACACCACCTTATCTTCTTCGGCGATCTTGGCCAGTCGCAGCTTCCTTTCTGTATCTACGAGCGGTCCTCGGCCTCTAAGGGTTCATCGGCGGATGCAAAGGTGGCGGCCTTGTCCTGAAAGTCCGCCAAGTCGGCCCTATGGCTGCTGGAGCCTCCTTGCGACCATGGTAGATGGCTGCAGCGATTGAGTCTCATTGCGCCATTACTTGAGCTAAGGTGGTGCTATCGGCGGGGTGGAAGGTCATCATCTTGGTCTTGGGGCCTACCTTGCCCTTGAGCGGGGCTCCCGAGTGGAGTCTACCTCGGCTTTGATTAAGGTTGGCGCTGCTCGTGCCCTCGTTGTCCTTTGGTGGCCATCTGCGAGATATAGTTCTGCGATTTAATACTAGTAATAGACAGCTGAAATAATGGTACCATTCCATGCAACAGAACCAATAAGACAAGCGACAAAATAGTTCCAACATAAAGCTGCATTAAACATACAACATCACATAGCCAGCTCTTTAGGCTGGACTTACTATTACAACATCATAATAATTAAAGTTCGGAGCTACGACTACGATCGGGAGGCGATACAACATACTAAGATACATGAATTAGTACTTGCGCTACATGTGGCAAATGCGACAACACCCCGCCTACTCCTCCATGAAACCGGCACCGATCTTTGGAAGGGCAGTAGTTCGGTGGCCGGAGCGGGACCGACTACCACTGGGCTCCGATGGCTCATAGTCCGATGGAGTACTTGGGGGGCTACGGCTCTCAGGAGGTCCGCCCCGCCGAATAGCAGACCGGGGGCCCGGGGGTCGCGCTCTCTTGCGTGCGGTCAGTCGAGTGCGGGGCGGACCACAGCGGAGGAGGTGCGGTCTGCTGCGCGGGCGAGGGCGGTGAAGTGGCTGGGCTGGCGGCGCCCGCCTCGCTTTGCTGAGCCAAGGCACCTGCTCGCCTTTGGCGAGCTGCTCTGGTGTCGTCATCGCGGTGTGCTTGGTGACGAGCCGACGGAGGGTGGTGATCTCCTCAAGGCCACGGTGTGGGCGCTCCCATGGCCCGAGTTAGGTCGACCTGATGTGTGAGCCTTGGGTCGTTCTCATCAGTCGGCAGATTGGTCTCATTGTAGCGTGCACCATCCCGGCGCGATGGGTAGAAGCAGGAGGGCGCGTGTCGAATGGGGGCCTTGTAAATGTCGACAAAGCGGCGGTGCTAGGCGCAAACATCTGAAGAGCTGCCGCCTAGTACTCCTCGGTGCTCGATGAGAAGACATGGGGTGGGTCTTGCTCTCTTTTGTTGTATATGAACACCTCCATTAGCCATGACTCCACTCCTCTGTGTTAAGCTTGAGCCCTCTGTAGATAGGTTGATCCTTATACCCCAAGTAGTGTAGAAGCTTCCGATATCCTTACAAACTCCCCTCTTGTGCAAAGCATGGGCCATGTAGTCCCAGTGGCTGTCCTCACCATTTCCTGCCATCTGTGCATTTAAATAACTAGTGTTAGTAACTTTTGGAAATACCAATGAATGATAGGCTAGAAATAGATCTGAGATGGATAAGGAAAAGAGATATTATGCTATGTTTTAAGTTTTATTTTTATAATTTCATAGATATTGTGTTCCTATACTCATCCTAGTACCGTTCTAAGGCTTTTACCCTACAGTCGTATGCTCTGATACCAGCTCTGTCAGACCCGGATTTTTCAATCCGAATCTACTGTGTTTATTGCACTAATCCCTGGATCAGTAGTTAGTGCACACAGGTACATTGCTGAATCACGTCATACATCGCACAGATAATAATATTACAGAGTTTAAGTTACACCACGTCGGGTGACAGTTTACAAAAGGGGCCGATAGGCCAAGTGTCTTCATTACAAACACGCAACAGAAATAGAAGCAAAAGTAAGGCCATAACCACAGGCAAGCGACTGGAAGGGTAATGTGTGCAATATATATATCGCCGGGAATCCGACAATATACGGGCACACAAGCCAAGGGTCTACTTGTCTATGACTATCCAACGGGTCCTACGCCTTAGTTTCCTCCATTGTCCTTCTCCTCCTCAGTAGGGGCATCCTCGTAAGCATAATGATCTTGTGATGCTGTCTCTGTGTTGTGTAATGCGAGTGTGAGCACAAACCACCGTGCCGCGAGTCAACACACAGAATGCAATATATACATGCTAAGTTTGTCAAGGAAGGCTCAGGGTTATTTTGTTTTGCGAGGAGTGCTTTTGAATACAATTAACTAAAAACTCCTATGACCTAGCAGGTTTACAAATCTGGACCATTGTTTTAGGACATATGATATAGTTCATTTTTGGCACGAAGTCATCCACCGTTACATGGCTCCTGCACCACATAGTTTATTTCAGCGTATAGCCGCTTAATTTACCACTAGGATGACACCGGGACAACTCAAATTAGGGCGGTCCTTTGCCCTACCATTTCCCAATCCATTTCCAACTTATTTTGAAATAGAACTATATCTAGTTAAGCTCCCATGTCCGCCCTTAACAGTGGGCACGGCTATTCGAATAGTTTTGACTCTGCGAGTTCGTACACTTTACCCACAAGAGGCGGTTCACTCGTTGCCCCACACGATTCCTAAGCCGTGTGGTTGAACAAACCATCACGATGGCGTTCAGCGTGCCTCGCCCTTTCGTCATTTCACCCTATGGGTCGTTCCCACTGCGGTGGGTCCCATACGTTGTGCGGGATATCCTACTTACGAGCGTCTAGCAGCTGGCCACGCCCCGCTAGCCCGCCTGATAGAACCTCACTCTCTACGAGTGTCCCATTCAAGTCGCCCTATGGACTGACCACTTGCACTAGCTCATCACCCTACTTTGTGAGAATGACTTCCGAGTGCAGTAAGTCTCTTGAGCTAAGTTGTACTTTACTGAGCTTGTGGTTGTCTTGTTTTACACGGGTGTCATGACGAGATTCGGTCCTTAGGGCTACCCGGATGGTCCTACCACATTTCATATTTTGTGCTTCTCCGCACCACACCCACCCCTAACCATCCATCCGGTACATAAGCGTTTTTGGGGTTTTTCCGAGACATAAAATAACCATGCTAAAGTATATGATCATTCCCACCATGATCGCCCAAATCATTTCATGTTGAAAGAATTGATTGAAGGGGTATCAAATACCCCTACTATTCAGCATTTCTAAGCATCATTGTATATAGGAACTTATTTGCAAATTTTACAATATTATATAAGTTACTATGGTGACAAGGTTCACTCATCAAAATGGAATCAATGGAGTATACTAACAAGCATATTACAGGGACATAACTATGATTATCAAGCCAAATTAACTTTGCACATAAAAGACGACATGCAATTTGCTAGATTTAAAAGAAATTATCGTTTGCACAAACATGGGTTCAATATGGTCAAGTGTTAACTCGCCTTGGTCACGGGGGTCAAGATCTTGATTTTCAGAAGCTCCTAAGGTGGCTGCCTCCTCTTCTTCTTCTTGGACCTCGTACGCTATTTAATCGTGCGCAAAAACCCAAATAAAAAGAAAAGCAACAATTACTCAAAAAGTCACCAGAAACTCAAATCGACTCTAAAAATTATGGTTCTGGTTTCATTTGATAGATCTCGAATTTAGACAAATTTAGAAATTTGTTTCACCCCAATCGGAGCTAAAATGAATAAGTTACATTCGTTTAAAGTTCTCAGTTCATAAAAATCCCAGAAATTGGGAAAAGTCTGACATGTGGGTCCCACTAGTTATTTTTATTTTATTTTCAGTAATTTATTATGTTCTGCGTTGTACCTATGACAGGTGGGTCGGGGTTACTTTATCAATTTATTTCTAACCCGAGGCCAGCGACATGCGGGCCTAGCGTCCGTGAGTCGCTTGAGCTACTGATCGGACGGGTGGGGCCCACTGTCGACCTAGGATATAAAGAAGAAACTCACCGCGTGCTGAGCCGGGCTCGACGCAGTGCGGCCGGGAGCCTCGGGAGGGAGAAGAGAATCACCGCGCTAACCAAGTGAACCGATCGTTGTTGCTTACCATATACGGCGATAATTTATCTTATACTCTTAATCCTAGCGGGTGGAGTTAAAAGGAAAATCAACATGCGCCGAGGGAATCGAACCGGGCCGACCGCATGAGTTTGCACAGCGCTAACCACCCGAGCACACGACCTTACCGCCCGAGAGGCGAGGCGGCTCTTTGAATAAGGCTTGGGAGGGTCGGGCGAGAAGCTCGGCGGCGGTCCGGAGAGGCGTCGGGCCGGCGAGGTACAGCTGCCGAGAGGCTCGGGAAGGCCGGGGCGAGTTCGCAAGGCCACAGAGATGGTGTTGGCGTCGGAATTGACCTCTGGCGGCGTGTACCGACGGGGAGAACTTCGCCGGAGATGGGGACGAAAAGGGGGGCGCCGGCGAGGTGGGGTGTTTGCAGCACGATTACCTGGAGGGGGAGAGAACAGAGAGCGTGGGGAGTATAATGGGGGATTCGGGGGTCCTTATAGGGGGCCGAGGGAGGCTTGGCAACGGCGCTCCCGCCCGGGCGGCTGCGGCGGTGTCATTCGGCGGTGTCACGCCGCGGGATTTCGGGGGATCCGGTGCGTCACTGCATTGAAGGAGCTCCTGCGCCACGCGCTCGACGAGACGGAGGGATTCCCGGGGGCGGTGCAGGGAATCGGTGGCGGGATCTCCGCGGGTGCGCGCCCACTCGGGGCGAGTGCGCGGCAGCGGCGGCGCGGGCGGAGGACCGGCGGTCCGGCGTGGCGTGCCGGTCGTCCGAAGCGCGGCGCGATCGCGATTGGGCGCGAGGCGGAGCGCGAGGAGGGATTGCGGCCCGAGAGAGAGAGGTAGGGGAAGAAGAAGAACGATAAAATGGGGTCTTTGGGCCGTTCGGCGAGACAGGGGAGGTGGACAGCGGGAGAGGGTGATGGGGTGGGGGCAGCGGCTGGTCAGCTCCCATCTCTTTGAACTTTTTTATTATTTTCTTTGTTGCATTTGAATAAGTATATACATACCTCTATATATATGTGTATCAGGGTATATACATGCCTATTCACTCTTACTTATTTTCCGGTTTATATGTGTACATATATCTATTTTACTTACATATATATATATTCACATATATATATATATATATATATATTTACTTTATTTACCCATTTGCTTGCCTTTATTTTTGTATTGCTCTTTTATACTAGTTTTCAAAATGAGGTGGTATATTTTTAACCGGTTTCTTCCTTCATTATCTTTGGATCATCTTTTCAGATTCGTGTTTACAATTCTTAGTTTCTTGTTATTTCATGTGTGGGTTCTTCCTTCTTGCTCCTTTTATCTTTTAAATCTTTTGCCTCAGTTTAAGAAAATATTTTAACTCCAAAAGCAAACGGAAATACAATACAAATATAATTGATAACTTCACATTTCCTTAATGTCATTTTTCAGGATGTTACAAACTCTCCATCTGATCTTATGACTTTAGACCACAAAAACCAAAGTAACTCTCCTCGAATTTTTGCTAAGTCCGCCTGTTCCAATGCAGATTTAGAGATGGGCGCATCCTGTAGATAGGAATATCAATGCGCACACATATAAAACCTAACATGTATGAAATAAATGTGGGAAGATTGACAAACCTTAGAATTGGTGATCTTCGTGGAATCGAGTAGTCTCATATGGTGGCACACGTAGTATCCACACGTGTTGCCCGGCTGCTGCTGGTGGCACTGCAAAAAATAGAATGTGTTCAATCAAAAGGCATTACTGCTAAGTGTTGTATATGATTAATTAATGTGTAGGTAGCGAATACCTGAAAATTGCGAGCATGTTTCAAGGGCTTGGCCCCTGTCGTCGAGCCACGTGTTTGTTTAACATATGTGGCGAACGACCTTTGTTACTCGAAAAAGTTAGCTTAGTCATTCGGAAGGAAAGAAAGAGTACAATGTACAATGTACATACCTATTGAGTATTTCGGCGATAGCTGTGTACTTGGATTTATTCTTACTTAGAGAATCAAGGTATATAGCCTTGTTCTATTTTGGTATAATTACAATTAAAATCCAATGGAAGTGCTCATTGTATGGCATAAGAACAAATTCCTTATCGCGGTGAGCCAGCAGTGCTTTTGTAATATAGTTCTCGACGAAGGATGCATCCTCGTCGATGATATCAATGGCGACCAAGCGTGGGTCCAGGAAACCAATTGGTGATCTCGATGATCTAGCTTCGGTCAGCATGAATCTATATATATACACAGAAAAGCAACAAATTGTGACATATATCGGTATTACGTGAACAGAGAGCGTGATTGTACACACTTACGGCGTCGGCATCGAGCGAGTGAGGCGTCGAGGCGTTGGCGTGAAAATACCAAATATATCGTCAAAGGTCACCGGAAGACACATTCACGAAGTTCGTGCAAGAAATGTTCCGCTTGAATTTGTGATGATACTGAGCGCGTTCGACCTCGGCTTATTGGACTATTCCATATACCAAGCGTGGAATCTTTGGCAACCAAGTCCTAGATTTTCGAGGTGCTCTTGCGGGACTATCATCGGCTCGCCTAGCACGAATTGGCGGGCCAATGGCAGGTACGGGATATCGTCATCATCCTTCGTCTTTGATTTGCCATGGCCTTTGCCTCGATCGTAGGTCGACTTCATGGTAGTCGGCGTAATGGTACAGACGGTGCAAGTTCTTTATTGCGAGAATAGCACCGTGCGGTAGCTCGCCAGATCGCCTTGCCGTGTGATGGCACCGTGCATGTTCTTGTGGTTCGCACCGCACACGGTCGCCACCGGTGAAGAAACCTCCGAGGAGATGTCGCTTTTGGGCCCTTTGGATGAATGTTCCAATGGCGTGTCCTAGAGTCACGATCTCGTCGTTGGGGGCTTGATGGCGGGACCACCTCAAAATTGACATACACACCATCCACATTAACTTTTGCGAAGCTGGCGCTAAAGCTTGACCGTGCACCATGGCCCGATACTGCAGACGAATATGCCCGGCCCTGGCAAGCGTACAAGGGAATGTCGTCATATCTCACTTGGAGCACACGCCGTGGCTCCTACATAACGATACAAAATTAGCTACTCGAATAGGCCTACCAATGGAGCAAGCATTCGAGAGGTAATAATTATTACCAGGATGTCGTCCACAGGAAATTTGGACTGGGTTTGCGTCGGATTGGACGCGTAGCTACTCGGACGGTTGTGCGGGCTAGCTAGCACAGGAGCGGCGGTGGCGGCCTGCTGACTTTCTGTCTGTTTTCGCACCTCATCTCTGATTACATCAGCCAGCAAATCCAGTTGCTCCTCTTTAAGAGATGCCTTGATCTCTTCTCGTAGCTGTGCGTCACGCTCGGCTTTGTTTCTCTTCCTGCGCCGATACATGTCGGAGTCATCTTGGAAACCATGTTTCCAAGGAACATAAAGCCCAAGGCCTCTCGTACGACCTGTGTGCTCCTTGTTTCCCAGGGCCACGGAGAGCATATCATTCTCCCTTGTTCCCTAGAATGATCCCAGGGTAGATTCAAAACTCAGCTCTTCTGCAAGAGCATGACATGTCATTTCAATTAAATGCGAAGTTGTGGAGTAATTACAAGCTCGTAGTTCAATCGATATCTTACGGTATTGGGACACTTGCTGGTGCGGGGGTTTGAAGGAGGCGCCCCGATGTCGTTGTAGATGACCTTGCTCTAAGCCAATTTCGAGCGCGGTCATCCGGGATATTGGAAAACGGTGGGGCGATGTCCTGTGCAGTTGCCAGGTCATCCTCTAACCTCCACTGCGGGATTTTACCTGCATACCCAGCTGTGCCAAGTCTGTGGGGGTGTGTGTTTTTTGCCTAGAGGGCCTTGTGCGCCACACTTGTACTTTTGAAATCTTCGGTCATTTTCATCGCCTTGAACTCTTCCCATTGTGTTTCCAGGAATGGGTATTTATGAACAGGCGTTTCGTCCGTCTCCACGTATTTCTTAACAAGCGTGCTCTTGAAGTTCTTCCATGCTTTGCACGCCGCTTTGTAGGTTTGTTGTTGCACAGCGTGTAGGTGTTCTTCTGGGAACTCGAACGATGCCAAAATTTCGGTCCACAGCTCATGTTTCCGAGTGTTAGGCACGTTCTTCCACGAATTGTATGTGATCTCAATTCGTTCTCGTGCAACTATTCTGACCATGGTTCGGAATGCGTTTACCGCTTTTTTAGGAATGATAGGGACCCGGATCGTCTCTACCATTGTGATGGTCTGTCGGCTCTCAGGCTTCTTTGATAGCCCTCTTCCTTGGTGTCTTGATGTTGGAGCGGATGCCTCCGGCGATGATGTTGAAGAATGCGCGGGTGACATGTTGCTCATTTTGTGGGTCTATTAAGATAAGATGAGAATGTGATCATATTGAATTGGAAGAGAGGAGTAGAGGGGAGGGGGAGAAGGGAGGGGGTGATATGGACATAGAGAGGGGGTGATGTGCCTATCTTAGCACCTACTTTAGTTGCTAATACTATAAACCAAATAGCAAAGTCCCTAAACAAAGTTCTATGAAGAAAATCACACAAACCAATGTATCAAATCCTTTTTCCCGCAAAATTCAAGGCACTTTTATTACAAAAGTGCAAAAAAAGACATTCAGATTCTTGGTGAGCGTGAGCATAGCCGACTTCTTCGTAGGCGACTATCCATCTGCTTCTTCCCACTTCTTCTCTTCACTCGGTCTGCGGATCACGTGCGCGATGGCGATGATTCATCTAACTGAATCATCGCTACTAGCGTACGTGATCCAGAGACCAGAGATGAAGAGAAGAAGTGGGAAGAAGCAGATAGATAGTCGCTCACCGAAGAAGTCGACTATTTCGGCTGCTCACCTAAGAATTTGGGAATGCCTTTTTTTTGAACTTTTGTAATAAAATTGCCTGGAGTGTGTCACTTGCTTCATGCCCCTTGAAGGCCTATGTGGCATATACTATTACTACAAGGTCTCTAAACAAAGGTCTATGAAGCAAATGACACAAACTAGTGTATCTGGTTCATTGAACAGGAACACTAGAGTATGTCACTTGCTTCATTTGCTGTTTTTTGGCTAGATACATGGAGCATTTGGGTGGAAAGATGAACTGTTTCGTCAGGCGCATGACTGCCGATTCGAAGCATAGCATAGCATCCGAGGCACATCCGAGGCCTGCTGCTGTGTCTTGAGGAATGCCAAGAGCTGGTCTTCAATGCCACATCTGAAGACCAGCTCTTGGCATTCCTTAAGACACAGTAGTAGGCCTCGGATGTGCCTCGGATGCTATGCTATGCTTCGAATCGGCGATCATGCGCTGACGACTAAACATTCATCTTTCCATCAAATGGTCAATGTATCTTTGCAACAATCGCAAGATTTCTTTATGCGCAGGTGACATGTTGCTCATTTTGTGGGTCTATTAAGATAATATGAGAAAGTGATCATATTGAATTGGAATAGAGGAGAGGAGTAGAGGGGAGGGGGAGAAGGGAGGGGGTGATATGGACATAGAGAGGGGGTGATGTGCCTATCTTAGCACCTACTTTAGTTGCTAATACTATAAACCAAATAGCAAAGTCCCTAAACAAAGTTCTATGAAGCAAATGACACGAACCAATGTATCAAGTTCGTTGAACAAGACACATTGGAGTGTGTCACTTGCTTCATGCCCCTTGAAGGTCTATGTGGCATATACTATTACTACAAGGTCTCTAAACAAAGTTCTATGAAGCAAATGACACAAACTAGTGTATCAGGTTCACTAGAGCGTGTCACTTGCTTTATGCCCTTTGATCATATACTATTCCTTGATTGGTTAATTTGTGCTCTCAAATTGTAGCGTTGCACAAGATTAATCTTGGCCGTCCCGCTACTAAATCATATACTCTTACTTGATTGGTTATGCCAAATAATGAATTCAGTATTTTGAGCTCTAGATACAAACTCTACAATCTCAAGATCAAGATATATTCAGAATGCATATATTCAGACAGCAGTATTCATACAGATCAAGACCATACAAGTTAACTTTGCCCAATAATTCAGTCTTTTAACTTGTCAAGATTAAATCCTAACAGATCAATTTAATAACATACTATAACATGAAAAGTGCATGAACCGACATCTATTAGAGCTCAAAGACCGAATGAACCAATCTCAGTATATGAATTTATCATCATCGAGCAACTGTAAATCCCACAGGCAATCTCAGTAAGCATAACAAACTTGAATATCTGATGGCAGACACCATAACAGTAAGCATATACATGACCGTAAGCAACTAACAGTAAGCATATACATGACAGTAAGCAACTAACAGTAAGCATATACATAACAGTAAGCAACTAACAGTAAGCATATACATGATAGTAAGCAACTAACAGTAAGCATATACATGACAGTAAGCAACTAACAGTAAGCACATACATAACAGTAAGCAACTAACAGTAAGCATATACATGACAGTAAGCAACTAACAGTAAGCCCTAAGCCCTAACACTAAGTATGAAGCATCAAGCATCAACCCTAAACCCTAACAGTATGCATGAAGCTCGGGGAGGGATTTGATGACCTTAGGGTTTTGGTGACGGAGGAGGAGGCGGGGACGGAGGAGGAGGTGGCGACGCAGGAGGAGGCGGCGGCGGCGACGGAGGAGGAGGAGGAGGCGACGACGACGGAGGAGGAGGAGGAGGCGACGCAGGAGGCGTCGGCGACGGAGGAGGAGGCGACGGGCTCGGGGAGACGGCGACGGAGGAGGAGGAGGCAGCGGCGACGGAGGAGGAGGAGGTGACGGGCTCGGGGAGGCGGCGACGAAGGAGGAGGAGGCTGCGGCGACGTCTTTGTCCGGGGAGGCGGCCGGCGAGGGCTCGGGGAGGCGGCGGCGACGACGGGCTCGGGATTTAGATCTAGATCGAATAACTGCAGCGCACACGGGAAACCTTAGCGAGAGGCTATATATAGGGAGATTATCACAGACGGTTCTGAACTTAGAACCGTCTGTGATATCATATCACAGACGGTTCTAAACTTAGAACCGTCTGTGATAGTATCATATCACAGACGGTTGTAAACTTAGAACCGTCTGCGATAGTTTACTATCTCAGACGGTTGTAAACTTAGAACCATCTGTGATAAGCCCTTGCCGGCTGTTGTTATTACGACAACACCAATAACTACACAGCATTCATATCAACCACCAAACAGATGCATTCATATCAACCACCAAACAGATGCATTCATATCAACCACCAAACAGCTGCATTCATATACAACACCAACCAGCTGCATTCACACAGTGTATTTCTTAATACATTTTGTCATTCTCAAATACATCACATATACATAAATGCCAATACACATATACATTTTCACATATACATTTTGTCACACATTTTCACATATACATTTTGTCACACATTTTCACATATACATCTCAAAATTGACTACATCACACATTTTCACATATACATTTTGTCACACATTTTCACATATACATCTCAAAATTGACTACATCACACATTTTCACATATACATTCTTATTGTACTTGCTTATTTCCTTTAAAAATTAGCCCTTCATCATGATCAATGTGTACGTAACTAGTTTCGTCACGTTGTTCATCGTCGACCCTTATGCCAATTCCAAAAGGAGGTAACTCATCAAATTGATTGTATTCCTCCTCGTCCACTACATTCTCCACTCCAACAATTCTCCTTTTTCCATGAAGAACTACATGGCGTTTCTTATTTGCCGGGTCGGTTACATAGAAAACTTGAACAACTTGATTGGCGAGTACGAATGGTTCATCTTTGTACCCGACACGTTGGAGGTCCACGGTCGTGACACCGTGCTTGTCAACCTTCACGTGGGAGATGCACCCAATGGCGTGAAATAAGGGGATCTTGAAAACCACATAGTCGAGCTCCCAAATCTCTTCTATGAAGCCATAGTACGAGTTTCTCGACCCATCGATCTGAATGCATCTATGCGGACACGCTGCTCAGGTAGTGCTCTTGACATTACGAGGCTGCGTATAGAATGTGTACCCATTTATGTCATATCCTTGTCATGTCACAACTGTAAATGTCGGCCCTTTTGCCAACCATCTCGGCGTCTCACTCGGCGAGCTCCTAGCGATTTGCTCCTTCAACCATTGGTTGAACCAACGGTTGTGTTGCCTCATGATCCAAACATCCGCCGCTCTGGATTACATTGCGAAGCACATCCTTGTCTTTGGTCCACATAAAGCGCCACTTGGTCATGTGTTGCAACACCGTGAAATGGGCTTGAGTATACGTGTCCATATCCGGAGTGATTGCTTTCTTTCCGATAGTTCCGAGACCCTTGACCTCCCTTCATGGCGAGATTGAGGGACACATATCGGTTGAATCGAGCCATATAATCGACACAAAACTTAATGACCTCTTCGCTTGCATAACCTTCGACGATCTCGCCCTCCGCACGAGAACGATTCCGCACGTAGGACTTGAGAATTCCATGTACCTCTCAAATGGGTACATGCTACGTGAGGAATCTGAGGCCGCACATTTTTATCTCCCACACAACGTGAACAATGAGATGGACCATGATATCGAAAAGCGAATGAGGAAATACATTTCAAGGTGACATAGAGTCATCACCACCTCATCTGCAGAGCATCTAGTCCTTCGGGATCGATGACCTTCGAGCAATTGTGTTAAAGAAATAACATATCCTCATGATTGTCTCTCGGACTTTGATCGGCAAAATATTTCTAATTGCAATAGGGAGCATCGTGTCATCGGCACATGACAATCATGAGACTTCATGCCATTTAACTTCAAATCTTGCATCGAAACAAGTTTCTTCACGTTGTCGGAGTAACGGACGGAACTTTCACACCATGCAAGCACCGCACGATTCTGTTTTCGGCCTTGGGCCAGAGTGTAACACGCGGGGAAGATACGTTCGTCCATTATCGATGCATGTCGGTGCTAACTCGGGCACGATGTCCATGTCACCAAGTCAAGCCGATGCGTTGACACCGATCCTTTGTTTTATCACGGATGTTCAGTAAGAGACCAATCAAGCTGTCACACACATTCTTTTCTACGTGCATGACGTCGATGCAGTGCCGAACATCTAGGTACTCCCAATAAGGTAAGTCCCAAAATATTGATCTCTTCTTCCAGGTGTTCTTCTCATGCAGTCCATGGAGATGGTTGCCAACCACAAGTCCTCATGCAAGTAGCCAACTACTAGTACCAGCAACAAGGAGAATGCAAGTTCGATTCTTCTGGAAGACCAGCTAGTCATCGTACAAGGATCAGTAGTAGGCAAGCTGCCGAAAAGCACAAGCTAATTAGTAGCCACATGGCCCGAGGCTTCCACTGGTACCAAAGCCTCCGTCGTCGCAGAGGGTGAAACCATCGTGGCCAACAGCTCCATCGCCACTGCTTGACCCGCCACCAAGAGCGCCGCCGCTGTCGTGCATCAAGTACGAGAAATCGGATGGATGCGAGCGCTTCGTAGCATGGATCAAGAAGCCTGCAACGACAACGAGCCACCAGACACCGCCTCCGAGTGCGGCATAGGTGAGCTCGATGAACCTCCACACAGGTATCATTTGCCCTAAGGATCGAAATACACGCAAGCACATGGACGCAACTTACACACGTAAGCTCTGATACCAAGTGTTGGAAACACACCCAGGAATCACACACACAATTTACCCATGAACACACACTACACAGAAAGGTCAAATGAACATAGAGACACGAAGAGAAGTTTTCCCGACATAAACTCAACTAGCATCACTTTTCCTCTTTTTCTCTTTTCTCTTATTCAACTTACTCTTCTTCTCAACAGAATACAAGGTATATATATATAGATAACCGAGCCGCATAGGCCACTCACCCACTACGACTCTTGACTCTGACAATGACTATCAGCCTATATCGAGCAGTTCACCAACTGACTGAAGCACCGTGTCATTCCACAACCTCTCATGCTGACGACTGCTACAGTGACTGACCACACATGATTGCTATAGTGACCAGCTGCACACGAATGTTACCCCGCAAACGTCTTCGGTCGCACACAAATGCTACCCGCACATGAACGCTACAGTGATATGCCGCACACATCTTCTGTAGTACTCCACCGAGTATGACGCCCACAGTACTCCTCCGAGTATGACGTCCATAGTACTCGGTGCAGCTACAACCGGTTTACTACAACTATGACCACAATGCACACGGGAGTTATGACCACACTGGTCTTCCGAGCACCGACCGCATTTGTCATATTTCAATTTCGGTTCCACCACTGAGAAGAACATGGTTACTGATTTCCATGAGGCGCAAGGGGGGACTCTCCGACTAGGCAATTTAACCTACTCGGCTGTGAAACCTTAGCAGGCGGAACTGGGTTGCGATTGAGCATTGTAAAGGCCTTGTCATGATTTCTCCACCGCACACCAATGTAATTGTGTTAATCACGTGGCAGTATGAGATTATCATGTCTTATCTACCCTACTCTATAATTTACCAAAATTTTCTTTACTAAATCCACCCCCTCAACCACCCCCACAGTCATGCCTAATCTAAGTCCACCCAGATTTGTGTACCAAAGGGTTCCAACTTCATACAAATAAATGGTCTGGATCTCTCCTCAAACCTTCTTCTCTTACTCATTGAAGATCCTACGGCCAAAATCATCCGGATCATGCACATCATTGACCCCCTCCAACCGCCCGTGCGCTGCCTCCCCACACGAGCCCGAGCGCCTCCCCCTGATTTCTCCCTCGCCTCCTCCCCCGCCCTGCGCTCCGCCGCCGCCTCCCCAGCCCTGTGCTCCGCCGCCGCCGCCTCCTCCCCCCGCCCCGCACCGCCTCCGCCTCCTCCTCCCCCCGCCCCGCGCCGCCGCCGCCGCAGGGCCGGTGGAGGCGCAGCCGCAGGGACGCGTGGTGCGGATCCTCGTGCGCGACGCCGACGCCACTGACTCGTCGTCGAGCGAGGACGAGGCGCCGCTGCCACCGCATCCGCAGAGGGAGAGGGGAAGGGGGATGGCGGGCGTGAAGCGCCGTGTGATGGAGGCGGGGAGGGAGGCGTCTGGGGCGAGGCTGGCCTTGCGGTTCCGCGGCGTGCGCCAGCGGTCGTGGGGGCGATGGGCCGCGGAGATCCGCGATCCGCACCTCCGCCGCCGCTTGTGGCTCGGTACCTTCGACACCGCTGAGGAGGCCGCCGCAGCCTACGACGCCGCCAACATCCGCATCCGCGGCTCCAGCGCCGCCACCAACTTCCCCTCCGCCCGTTGCTGGCTGCCACCGGACCCAGCCAAGCCGACCATCTCGCCACGTCCTGTACCAGCTAAGCCGATCGCCCTGCCACCAGGACCAGTGAAGCCGACCGTCCCTCCACAGGTGAAGATGGAGGAAGGGGGAGGAGAGGAAGCGCGCGGCGAGGGGGGAGGATGGCGAGCCGGTTCTGGAGGTGGTACGCGGACCGGCAGTTCCACAGGTGGGAGAAGACGGTGCTGTGGGACATGGTGGAGCCCTACCGCCCGCATCTCCTTCACTGCGGCCGCCTCCCACACCTCCCTTCCCTCCCCGGCTGCCGTCGCCGCACACGCCCCCTCCGCCGCGTCCATGCCAATCGGCACACCATGCCTTCGTCCTCCTCACCCACCACTCCTCACGCCGTACCCATCCATAAGTGCCGCCTCTCCTCCTCATCCAAAAGCATCGCCCCCCTGACTCTGCCCCACAAACGGCATCCCGAAGCCCCGGCCGCCTCCCTTCGGATCTGGAGGCCGCCCCGGCCCTCCGCGCCCACTCTGCCATCCGCCCTCATCTCCAAGAGCCAGCGTTGCCCGCTAGATCTGAAGGTATGGGACCAAATCCCGATTTTCTTTTACGTATTGTGAAGTCTATGTTGATTCCATAAGGAGATTAGGGGTACTGCTTCATGCATATGATTCTTCAGAGGCGAACACCAAGGCGACGGCCATGGCTTCGCCGGAGCTCGCCGCTGGTAACGGCAGCTACGACTTCCACCTCCGTTCGCTTTCCGCCGCTGCCCGGGACTCCGCCGCGGCCGCCGACCCCAAACTCCTCCAATCCGTAAGCGCATCTCCCTCAATCCTTTCTTCCCATGGCTCGTCTCTTGGTGTTGGAACCGGACCTGGGATTCTTAGGTTTGGTTTCTTGAATTGGATGCCTTTTGTGTGAAGGTGAGCAGGGTGTGCGAGATGTGCAAGGAGGGCAGGAGGCCAAGGAGGCGAGCGACGAGATGGTGGCGTGGGCGTTCCAGGTGATGAGCAAGCTGTTCGAACGCTGCGCCGCCGCGCCGACCCAGTCCGTGGCCTCCAGTGGCGTGCTGCTTCTTGTAAGCCGTGCTACGGTTCACTGATGTGATTCTATTTCTCAACCTTGTTCTGCAAAGATGCTCTTCTTACAGTTCGATGGAGGAAGGTTCAGACTTTTGGAATTTTGATCTTTTTTGGTAGAATTGTACTTCTCCGTTACAATTTTCGTTGGATGATATGATTCTTCATCAAGTAGAGATCTAGAAATCATGTATACTTTTAGGTGCTTCAGTGTTCAGTTCTACTACCCACAAATTGTAGTGTATGAAAGGAATGATCTTTTTGTATTGATTGTGGATAGTTGGACACTTCTATAGTATATGAATGATTTTTAGGAATTGATCCTGCACTAGCACTACCATGTTTCAATCAAACCGACATTTGTTATAGTAAGATTTCTTCAAATGATGAAGAGAATGGCATAGCAGGGAGTTATTTTCTTGTCAAGTAGGTCTGGAAGAAGCAAAAGCAAATGTATATCTGGTTGCAAGTAGCATTTCTGAATTCTGATGCTAGATGGGATTGCATTTACAGGTGCATATTTCAAGATTTTATAGACAGTGGAGAAGCTCTTTGGGTATGCGATGCCGACGTTCGAGTGCTTCAAGACAGTGGAGACGCGGCCCAACGACGCGCACATGCTCCACTTCTGGTGCAAGTACTGGCGAGCCATTCTTAATCGATGTTGTTTGAATCCTCCGCCTGCATGTTCTTGATTTCTTCTTGCTTGCCTTTTTTATTCAATTGTTGTGATTTGCTTTATTGTCCATTTGATGTGGAGTGAGATGCACAACTCGGTAACATGGTTGTCTGTGATACCATGACGCTAACGTTAGTTCTTCTCCCTTTAAACATTTTGCTTGCTAGCATTGTATATTAATGGAAGAAGAGCTTGGTCGGCCGTGGCACGTAATATACTCAGAATTATCTCCCTCCCCATTCCCCAATTGCTGCAGGTAATTATACTAAAAATCTAGGTATCATTTATTTGCTGCATTGATCAGTTAAGGTTAAATATTATCAAATGAAATCATGTTGCATTTAACCATACACATCTGCTCTTGCAAAATATCAAAATTAGCATCCAAATTAGCTTAAATTTGAAGTTGACCACCTCTGTGGGACTCATCTTCTTTTTTAATTTTGAAGCTGACCATCTATGTGGGATTCATTTTCTTTCTTTCTAAGAAAATAACAGCAAGATCCAGGTTCATTCTGATTATAGCCCTTGAGGTTCTTTCTTATAGGAATGTACTATGGTTAAAGGAACTTGACAGAAACTGGTGCTGCCCAGTTTCTTTCTTTGTGAATTGTTTGCAATACAAAAGTTATTATTTTGTTTTTTTAATGTTCTATTGAATATGCAATAGGTGTTTCATCTATCAACATGTGTAGAACCTCTTGTTTATATATGCATCCTCATCAGGTCTGCTTCTAAGTTTGTTTGATCCTATATATGGGTGTTGATCATAATTACTTGGATGTTTAGACCTGTCTGAGGTCTGTAGTGTTCTGAAACATGCCCAACTGTCATACTAAATGTGTAGGTGTTGTCAGACTGGGTGTTACAATTTTAATTTCTCTCTTAGTTCATTCGTCATGCATGCACATGAATAAAAAAAGCATTCGATGAGGCAACGGTCACCTGGATCACATTGCCTGTTTGGCTGCTGAGCTATATACTGCCATATACTAAATGAAAATCAGAATAATACATTGCCTTATATATACAACTCTCTTCCCTGCGCAGCGTAGCCTCAGCGAGGAATATTATTAATCAGATTTTTTACGTGTGCTTTGTTATTTACTTTGGCATCTAATTGTCGGACAAGAATTACCCTTAGCTCTGGTTTCTCATGTTCTGCAGCAGCTGCTAGAGTTTGGTTATCCATGAGTATTGCTTTCTTTTCCTATTCTACTGCTAACAGCTAGATGGTTATTATTGACAGACAGCTTGATTTATACAATTTGCCTTTTGGTTCACACATTAGTAATTCGGAGTTCTCTATGCTCCCCCGGATGATCATCATGTTTGAAAATGGTACTCACTTGTATGCAAGAGAGTGCAACATTTTCGTGCAAACTTTGATAAGTATACAAGAATTGTGTTAGACATTTTCAGTTGGATTTTTCAGTGTGATAGAGGTAATTTACTCTTCGCAGTTGGATTTTCAGTACTCAATGTACAGTACTCAATTCCGGACTATGATTCAGTTTGGATTGTTGCCCATGCTATCGATCAATTTCTCAATAGTGGGCAGCAGATCAATTTCTCTGCAGATCCAAGGCTGCATGATTCAAATGGAAGCACTTTGCGCCTATCGACTCTTAAGATATTTGATGGTGGTGAGCAGTTGCTATAGCAACTTCTGCTCACAAACTTTACAAGCCTAACAGGTTTGGTTCAGTTTGATTCAGAACGCAATTTGGTACACCCGGCATATGATATCCTTAACATTGGTGGTTCTGGGTCCCGTTTGATTGGCTATTGGTATAATTACTCTGGCCTTTCTGTTGCTGCTCCGGAAATTTTGTATCGGAAGCCACCAAATAATTCTACAAGTGCCCAGCGGCTGTACAATGTGGTATGGCCAGGTGACTCTACTACTAAGCCTAGAGGGTGGGTTTTCCCAAACAATGGTCAGCCTCTGAGAGTTGGTGTTCCAAACAAAGTAGGCTTTAAGGAATTTGTATCAGTTGGCACTGGCCCTGATAACGTGACCGGGTATTGCATTGATATATTCAACGCAGCAATTAAACTGCTTCCTTACCCAGTACCTTGCCAATTTATAACAGTTGGGGATGGCTTAAAGAATCCTAACAATGATGACATTATCAATATGATCGCCACCAATGTATGTCCTCATTCTCTGCCCTGCCTTCTTTGATCATTTTGCTGTTAATCCTCTGATTTCTTTCATTTTCTTGTAGTCCCTTGATGCAGCTGTAGGCGACTTTGCTATTGTGAAATAGAACAAAGATTGCAGAATTCACACAACCTTATATTGAGTCGGGGCTTGTGATAGTAGTGCCAGTGAAACAAGCAACTTCAAGTGCCTGGGCTTTTCTTAAACCTTTCACATTAGAGATGTGGTGTGTAACAGGTGCTCTTTTTATTTTTGTGGGAATAGTTGTTTGGATTCTTGAACATCGGACAATCATTCTTGTAAGATAAGTTATTAATCAAGGTAAGATTGATTTTGGGTTGAGTAGACTGATGTTGTACATGTTATGTCTGCAAAACAGGCCAATGACAATAAACTTTGAGGTCGGAAACTTTGAATAGAGCTGCTTAAATTGAGAGCTCTATTGAGAATGATATTCTAGGCAGTTCACATGAGCAGTGTTCTAAAAAGGGGGTCTAGGCGGTGCCTAGGTGCCACCCTCCCGCCTTGCCTGCCTAGCTCATTTTTCCCGGCCACCTATTTTTCTGTTTGGAGTGAGGGTTGCCCTTCTCTAATATACATATCGTGGTAACTGGCTTCACAATACCAACCTAACAAACAATTGGCTTTTTTTAAAAAAATGATATGCACAACTTAATAAGCTACATGTGCAAGAAACTTTCTTTTTCTTAAAAGGGATAATCATACCTTAGCATGTTAGTAGGTTTTTGGCCATAATTTGGAAGTTCAGCTCGTACCCAACTCCAGGATAACTCAAGTTTGAGGTGGTCCATGATCTGCATCACCCTGCGATACCCGTCTCCACCCGAGCGCGTCCTCCGCGCCCAATCCCTCGCCTCTTGGCCGGACGCCACCTCTCCTCCTGATTTCCCCTTTCCAAAAACAGATCTTCGAAAAATAGAAACAATCACATCACAATACGCAATCATCGCCACCCGTGGAAGAAAGGACAGTAAGGGTGTGCAGCGGCCAGGCGTGCGTCTCCGCCACCGCCCTCCCGCCCGCTCTGTTGGAAATAATCTTGTTTTAGAAGTCATTTACAAAGTTTGGAAGTGATCGAAGTTGAGACGGAGACGGAATTAGAAGTCGTATCGGAAACGGAGTAGAAGTCGTATCGGAAACGGAGTCGGAGTTGTAACTTGTAGTCAAAACCGAGTAGGAGTTGTAGAAACTTGGTATAAAAAGTGGTGGAGTCTTGTAACCAAGGTGTGCCGAAAAGTACCAAGCAATTATGAGAAAAGAAGAAGTGAAAAGCAATCCCTGTGCGTTCTGTACAATCTCGTAGGCGTGGGCGAAGTCGACTTACGACCACGGCAAACGTGGTCGGGAGGTCCTACGACCACAGCAAAGCTCTGATGAATTTACGACCACGGCAAATCTCGTGAGACAAGGTCGAAAGGCGTTTGACCACGATGAAATTGGAAGACGGTGAGATCGAGAAGCGATACGACCACATCCGAGAGAAGACGAAATTTTATCTTGTTTTGTATTTTACCGTAGCGTTAGCACGGGCACACTACTAGTAGGTAAAGTTGTGCAACCTCTACAGGGTGTAAAATTATTTTTATAACCGTGTCCCCGGTTATGGACAATGCTAGATGATTTCACACGAGGGGTAGGTTTTTCATAAAAAATCTTGGTTGTGGAGAGCAGGTTGATTGGGAAGCGAATGGTTAATTTACTTATGGTTTTTTCACTCCTTTGGTTCATTAGTTATTTATATACATCCTTTTAAAAATTGTTTTTTCAATCTATTTATTGTATTTACTTTAAATTATTGCTTTTTGCAAAATAACCACTCAGCCATACTTTGGTAAGCCTTGCATACTATATTGCTTCTTTGTTATAAACGACTTGCTGAGTACTCTATGTACTCACGGCTATATTCATATTTGCTCAGTTGCTGAAGAAGAACCATACCATCCAGAGGTGAGTGAAGGAGGATGCTTTGACGACTTCACGGATTAGGACTTCGCTCCAAAGTCGATTGCCTATTGGCATGTCGAGTGGCTACTATGCTTATTTCTATTTTTCGCTACTAGTTTCTTATGCCCTTCAGCCTATTATTCGTAAGCTTGGCCATAAGGTCGCAACTCTAATAATTAATAATATTTGAGTCTTTACTTAGTAAACTGTGATATGGTCGATACTTCATTTATGTTTACACTGCGTGCACTAGCGTGATCCTGAACTAGTGCAGAATACACAAGTGAGTCCGGATTTACATATTCGGGTCTCAACATGAGGGAACAGGTGTCTTGTTTGTTTTGCAATAATGCAACCTTCACACACTTGAGATAGATGATTGATGGGCGGTAGTCCATGAACCATCCTTTTCTCTAACATCAACTTCAAAGAGCGAAAATTGACATGACCAAGTCGATCCTGCCACAACCACGCTGTATTGTCCACCCTGGCACTGAAACAAGCTAGTTTGGCTAATTGGAGTTCAATCTTGTACATCTGATTTGGCGTTCGTATCACCTTCATCAGCAGTTGTCCCTCATGATCATGCAGTAACAGGAATGGTCTACTTAGTGATACATCGCAGCCTTCTTCAGTTAGCTGACCCAGACTTATGATGTTGTTGCATAATCGTGTTATATAATAGACATCCGTCAATGCTCTTTGCTCTCCATTCTTGCTTTGCAACAAAATAGTACCCTTTCCTTCTATATGAACTGACCTATCTCCAAATTTCATTTTGCCTCGAAAGCCTTTATTCAATTCACTGAACTTTCCCCTCTATCTAGTCATGTGATTTGAAGCACCATTATCGAGATACCAAAAATTGGACTCCACCATCTCTTCTCCAATCAGTAGTTGTAGTTGGACATGTTCTTCAGTTAACATCATAATTTGGGTATTCTTTTCCTCAAAGATGGACAATAGAAGTGCTGGCTCCTTCTTGTAACGACAGTCAGCAGTATAGTGCCTAAACTTTTGGCACTCATTGCACTTAATATGACTTTTGCAGATTGCTGCATAATGGTCTTCTTTCCTACAAGTAAAGCATTTGACTTTTGGTTTATCTCAGTTGTAAGAGAACTCACATCGCATTGCTTTTTCTCCACAACCAGTAGTAAAACCACGACTTCCTCGACCAAAACCACGGCCACCTTGACCACGACCATGTCCACGCTAGTTGCCAGATCCCTGGCCTCCTCCTTGGCTTAGATTTGATTCCGGCCAAATTTTATTTTTGGACTTCACTTTTCACTAGCAATGCTTGATCAGTTTTGGCCTTACATCTTTTAAGCAATCTCTCATGAGCTTTGAGAGATCCTGTCACCTCTTCTATTTTCATGTTTTGAAGATCACTTGAATATATAAGAGTTGTGACCACTGGCACGAACCTCTTGGATAGGACACGCAAGTACTTCTCGACCACCGTACTTTCCTCCAGGGTACCTCCAAGAGATCGAATCTCATTGACCACAGTAGTTAATTTACCTACTAACTCATCTACCGACTGAGTCTCACCTATATGTAGCACCTCATATTCTCCTTGAAGAGCTTGTAGTCGAATCTTCTTCACATGATCCACACCCTCGTGCATAGTCTGAAGAGCAACCTAAGCTTCTCGTGCTGTATCTTTTCCGACAAGTTGACTGAGCATCGAGTCGGGTATGACAGCATAGATAAGCGCCAAGGCAGTTTGATTAGTCTTTACATCGACTTCCTTTGCCTTTCCTTTTGGATTGACCTTTCCAATAGCGTTGACGGGATCAGCTATAGCGTCCCAGATCCCTTGCGCACGCATATTCACCCACATCTTCAAAGACCATGCTGGATAGTTCTCTGAATTGAGAACTGGATACGAAAGGGAATTTGGTCATTTCTTCATTGTCGATGATCTGCTCACTGCCATGCTCTACTCCTTCTACAAGTCGATCAGCACCCGCTCTGATACCAGATGTTGAATATGACCACTTAGTGGATGGATACGACCACATTGTGTTGGTTACGACCACTTCGTACATGCTTGTAGGCTTCGACTAATTACCCTTCGAACTCTTCGTCTTCTCTACTAAAGTACTCGTAAGCCTTTTGTGTACTTGAGTCTCCTCTGTTTTTCGAGTATAGAAACGACGCAAACAATTTAGTGATAGAATAAACAAATCTTTTGGTAGTGCTCCAATCCCTGCACATTTTCCTTGGTTTTTCTCCACAATTTATACACAGCTTTACAAATTAGACTCAGATACATAAATCGACTCTAAAACCTAAATTAAACTAAGTTGGACTCAACTCGATACAGACTCTGAAACAGATTTGGCAAGATTATTTCCAACATTCGTAAGATGCAAAAGGTTTTTCGTTCACCACAGAACCAAGATCAGTCACTACTACAGAAAAGGTCATCACAGACGGTTCCAAAACGTCATCACAGATGGTTTTGTGAACCGTCTCAATTTATGGGTCAGTGATAATACGATGTCATCACAGACGGTTTTCGAACCGTCTGTGTTGCAAATATCACAGACGACTTTTAACTAAAAACCGTCTGTGATAGCTGATAATCACATACGGTTTTGAGTTAAAAACCGTCTGTGATATGTAGTTATCACAGACGGTTTTTCATTAACCTTCAAGTGTGCTTTTTGATCACAAACTTCGCCATGACTGGTCCAACACGTATAACCCTTTTTGAAACCCCTCCGAATCAAGTGCGCTTCAATTTGCCCTCGGTTCTTAAACATTTTTAAATTCTCGCAGTCAGTGCATGGACAGTACATATATTCCACCTCCTTATTCAACATATCCTCCTCGGCAGCTCTTGTAAAAGCAGACACGCCACTAATGTACTTTTCACTCACACGGCTCGTGGCATACATCCAGCTTCGGTCCTACGTTACGTACACATATAACAACTTAGTAATAAAAATTAAATTAACTAATTATTACTACATATATACTGGCCACATGTATTACATTGAGGCTTAATTTGCTACCTCAATTCATATTATAAACACAATAGCTATTATATAACCAACAATTTTGCAAACCATCTTCAATTAATAACACTCACCAATTACTTAGATCTAAATCGTAATGCATGCAAAGAAAAAATAAAATTCATTACCAACCATATCTAGAGCAACCAGGAAAGTATAAATCTTCAAAGCTCAATATCTGCCTCCTCCCACCAAATTAACTGGCCTCAAATCGCCAAGCTTGCCTCCTGAGTGAAAGAGTAAAGCTGGCCACAAACCGTCTAGTATTAAGCTTTCTGTAGTAGTGAGTGGGGAAAATTACGGACAAAAACAATTAGTGAAAGTTGAGCAGACAGATGACTCAAGTCAGTAAATCAAATGCATCGAGAGGATTAAAATAAGTAAAGTAAATGCATGAGAACTATATGGAGGCAGGCATTCGCGCGTGCTAGCGCACGAAAACTTAACTCATCTACTCAAAATCTTTAGAGTTCAAAAATCTTAATTCGCATAACAAAGGGAATCATTCATTGCTGTTAGTACACCGAAGCGCACTTTGCAAGAAACAGGGAAACCTAACACTTTGCAATAAATAGGGAAATGTAACACTTTCAGCAGTATGAATTCCTCGTTCTTTAATCTACTATTTTATGCAACATATCTTTTAGTTTTCAACAAAACACCATTGGTCGGGCTAGCATCGGAATGCTAATGAGCTCAACAGCTCCAACCGAATGATAAGAGTAGTGGCACCAACAGCGTATGCACTCCCAATCATTTGCATGTAGGTGAGCAATGTTCCTTTCAGAGAAGGCTTCTTGCAGACATGAGCTCATATAACCTGCACATGATCGTGTCTTCTTGCACGTGTGTAAAATGGTAGCAAAAAATTACTATGTAAAAATATTACCCCAAGGTGCATTATCAACACAAAAGATTACACTATGTAAGGCTCACCTGGACTTTATGCAACCCATATGACATTGCTCGGTATGTTTTCGTTAGGGCACGGTTTTGATTGGCCAAATGGCTACAGATCTCTCTTATGTTATATAACGAACTGAAATATTGCTTAATCTAACGGCAAAGAATAGTAAAGAAATTGTACGTGGACATTTCAGCTGAATGCTTTGGCTCCACTATCACCGAAAAAATTGATACTGCTTCGTGCAAATCACATGGTCTATTAGACAACAATTTCGAACCAAGTTAGACATGGTGTATTAGACAAACATCTCAAACCAAGCTAGAAATGTACCTCCATACCGTTGGTTTGGTAGCAGTTACTGAGGGAGTATGTCATTCTAGATATTTCCAATTTCAATAAAAAAAAGACCATTCACATACATTAGAAACCTGATAAATAGGATTCTAGCAATACGAAAAGTATGGTGTAGGTATTAGCTGTTTGTCCGATTTGGAAATAGCATGATAAAAGGAACAAAGCAACAGCTCCTTACATGATGGATAAGAAGTGATTCGTCGATTAAAGACATCTAAATTAGGCTCTGTTTGGATCCCTCTATCTAAAGTTTAGTTACTAAAATTTAGGTCTAAAGTCTCCAAACATGTGGTCTAAAGTTAGATCTAAACGTTAGTTAACCCCTAAAAAACACTTTAGACTATTAATCCACCAAAGTGAACTAAAGTGGTCTAAAGTTTTGGGTTCTTAGGCACAAAGACGTGTTTACCCATGCATGTTGGTCTCTCATCTCCCATTTAATGGCTGACGCACAAAACGAGGAGAGATAGTATGGTCTTTTTAAAACTTTAGTCCTATCCATTAGTACAGAATCCAAACAGGACCTTCGACTAAAGTTTAGTAGCTAAAGTTTAGCCAACTAAAGTTTAGTCCAAAACTTTAGACAACTAAATTTTAGACCATGGGATCCAAACAGGACCTTAGTATGTTGAAATTCCTTCAATATGAGGAGACGACGGCGACGGGGCTTCGATCGGATGATAGACGGCGGGGCAGGAGCTAAGGATGGTCGGCGTGGGTGGTACCGGCGGGGGAGTAGAGGATGGCGGCGGGGCTGGCAGGAGCTGAGGACGGCGAGATATGAGGAGAGGATGGTGACGGGGCCGATGGCCAATGGGGCAGGAGGCGAGGACGGCGGGTGTGGTTGGTATCGGTGGGGGAGGAGGAGAGGACAGCGGCGGGGCTGGCAGGAGCTGAGGATGGCAGGATCTGAGGAGAGAACGGCGGCGGGGCTGCGACCGGATCAATGGCCGGCGGGGCAGGAGGCGAGGGTGGCGGTACCGGTGGGGGAGGAGGAGAGGGCGGCGGCGGGGCTGGCAAGAGCCGAGGACTGCGGGCTTTGAGGAGAAGGGAGGATACGGAGCGACGAAATACAGGGCTTTTCTTAAAAAACAAGGGCTCATATGTAATTATAGAAGGACCTGTACATAATTCCTAGAGAAAGAAGGGACTTTTCCGCAAAATTGATGACCTGGCGCAATGGCTGCCTGGCGCAATGATGCCATCGTTTTGTCCAAAAATAAGTAGATAAATGTTTATGCAACAGGAAAGGATGATCTACCAATATAAGATTATTAAGAGTCAATGAATATACAAGAGAACATCTTCTATATATATATATATATATATATTATATACTATATATATATGCTTGTGAAAGAAAAATCAGGTCTCCTGATAAATACAAGTAAAAGCTCTATACACTCCCTCCCTCCCCGCTCCCCCCCTCCAGTACGAGTATTTTACAAAAATTTAGAAAATTTGCTGACACCGCCTATGAAATATTTATCGATTATTACATTGAAGTTGCATCAGAGCTTTCCATGACAGCTACAAGTAATCTTGGCATCGGGGGCTTATCAAGCTCCTGTAGACCCTCAAGAACCCGGACCACTTCAACCATTGTTAGTCTATCAAACTCATTATCTTGGATGCACCAACATGCAACTTTGCAAACCTTTTCAGCCTCTTCCAAATAGAAAACACCATGCAATTGCTAATCCACCAAACTCCGCACATCTCCTTCAAGAAGCTGACAGAATGCACGCACAGGGAAATAAGCAACATGATGACTGTTGCTAGTGTACACTTCAGGTTTCGAATTCCTCCCTCCTAATATGATTTCCAACAGTACCATACCGAAGCTGTAAACATCAACTTTTGGTGTAATAGCAACTCCGCTAATCCACTCTGGGGCTAGATACCCTATAGCTCCTCTGACTGTAGTCATAACTCGGCTAAAATCCCTTCCTACAATCTTTGCCATCCCAAAGTCTGCAATTTTAGGAACAAATGATGCATCGAGAAGTATGTTTTGTGGCTTAATATCACAGTGTATGATGCATTCACGGCAACTCTCGTGCAAGTAGGACAATCCTCTAGCAACTCCTATAGCTGTTTGATACCTGGTGCTCCAATTTAGGACAGTAGCATTGCTCTGAAATAGATGGATGTCAAGAGAACGATTTGACATGTGTTCATAAACAAGTAGCCTCTTATCACCTTCGCAGCAGAAACCAATCAATTTGACTAGGTTGATATGTTGGATCAATCCAATGAACTCACCTCAGCCTTGAACTGCTTCTCTCACGACAGGCACCGTCAAGCCTTTTCAACGCTATTGCGGTCGAGTCATTTAACACTCCCTTGAATACACAACCAAAACCACCTCCACCCAGCTTTTCTGAGAAATTTTTAGTGGCATGACGTAAATCAATATATGTAAAGGCTATAATTCCACCACAATCTTGCATTCTGTTTAATGGTCGACCACACCACTTGTATTTGTTCCTCCAAATCATTACCAACAGCCTATTACACCGCCGTGTCCGTGTCCGACACCGTGTCGGACACGGATACGACACAGACACGTCTTGGACACGTGTCAGTGACGTATCGGCCGATTTCAGAATTAATTTTAATTATTAAAATTCTCGATACGTGTCGGACGCACAAAATATACGAATCGGACATGGTCTGGACACAGCCGGCCTAGGAATGACCCAGGATACGGCCGGCCTAGGCTGGCCCATAACGCACGCACAGGCGTTGCCCTAACCCTAACCTCCCGCCTCGGATATCGAGCGCCTTATTCCCATCGTGCTCACACGCTCGTGCTTCTCTGCTTCGCATCGGCCGCCGCCCGCTCCCGCTGTCTCCCGCACCTCACCGCCGCCCGTCAGCTCCCGCACCTCGCCGCCACCCATCGGCTTTCTCCCATGTGCTGCCGCCCGTCGGCTTTCTCCCGCGCGCCGCCGACTTTCCCTCGTGTGCCGCCGGCGTCCCCGCTCCACCGAGTTATCATCTCCCCGCTTCTTTGTTTTAGCATTTAGGGTTGAGATGCAGACTGTAGTAAGCCAACAATATATATTTAGGCATTTAGCAAACTTGTGCTTGATTGCTTGTTTCATCATTTAAGAAAAATGGAAGCCACTAATTCTAATGCTAGAGAGGAAATTACACTTTACAAATTACAAGTTTACAATTTACATTAAGTTTAATAAGCATATGGAAACATAGAAAAAATATATATATATATATATATATATATATATATATATATATATATATATATATATATATATATATATATATATATATATATATATATAACTTATTTATTATTTAAATATATACAGCCGTGTCGCCGTATCGGTATTTTTGGGAAAACGGCGAATTCCAGTGTTAGTGTCGTGTCGTGTCATGTTGGCGTATCTGTGTCCGTGCATCATAGCCAACAGCACGAGTACCAGTAACCCAAAACTAATAATGCTTGCAGTAGTAACAACTCCAACGATTGGTGCCCTTTGCAAATCTTTGGCGGCAAGGCGAAGATAAAGAATATGTCCGTCAGTGTTCGAAATGCCATCATACTGCTCTACATCAAGCAATTCTCCATGCCAGACAGAGCATCTGCTACTGCCATAGGAATAAGCAACGCAAGAGCAGTATTTGACACAAGCTTCTGCACATTCGCTCACATTGTCAACTGCTGTGATTTGGGCGTTATAGGGCAATGTAACACCAGGTATAGTGTAGAACATGTCTGTTGAACCCGCCGTGTTATTGTTACCACCGCAATCTAATGGAGTATTTCTTATGCACCCGCCTGTTCGATCATGAAGCTCCCAATCCTCAGGTGACTTCCGAGAGAAGCCCTTCATACAATCACAGAATAGAAGTGAATTGCCGTTGCAGATCGTGAAAGGTCCACAGGCTGCATACAATGTGCACGGATCATCGAGTTGGCTATAAACGATTAACCAATCCTGTATGGCTTCCGACCAAACGGGCATCTTGATCCGACCAGAGATGTCTAGTAAGAGGAATATGGCAAGTGATTCATCCAATAAAGTATACATGTAATACTCCTCTTCATTGTTATCAACATGTACGAAGTTATCCACACTGGGGAAACGTGGATCCCTCACTGGCAGCGTGTAGATTAATCGTCCAAGCCATTTTCCGGATGACCAATACACTACAGAGGAGTTGCAGTGCCTGAGGACGATCCCTCCGGCACCGCTGGTGTCTAGTTCAAGGCAGTATGAGCCAAGACCCGGATCAATCAGGTTCTTCTTCGAGATGAGATGACGATTCAAACCAGTGACCTTATTCCAGCCAACCTTCGCGCCCGGAAGCACAACATCTGTTGGGTAGTCAAAGCTCTGCCACCACACCTCGGATGGGTCTGAGGCATCCTGTATGACAAGGTTTCCAGTGTTGGAGAGCACAACACTAGTGTTGTTGCTGGTCTTTGTCCTGTTGACAATTTGACTGGACCAGATTATGAATTCACTGGCATGGTTTAGGATGATAAGATTGCCATCTATTGAGATTTTCAGCTGTGTTAGTTTGATGTTGGGGTCGATGATTGGCTTCTCTCTATTAGCAATCCATACAGGAGTGAACTTGGGTATCCTGTTGAACCATATGCCAAGATACCAGTTGGGCAAGGTGGTGGTGTCGGAGAACTTACTGATGCCTGCTCGGAAGAAGCCGAGCGCGAATTTGCCGCTTCTTGAGACGAGCTTGTCACCGACGGCGAGCGCTTGGCCTGCCGTGAGAGTATCATTTGCAGTAGAACATGGAGTGTGCAGGGAGAAGAGAAGCCCGAAGAGTAGGAAGAGGGGAAGCATGGAGAAGAGAATGAATCTGTTATCGGAGAACAGAGGAAGGATGACGATGGATGGATGCACATATGTGTGCTGCTTTGCTATTTGGAGAAGGAAGAAAAAAAATATGTGGAAAGTCCATCTGTGGTTAGTCGATGCAACTTTGGTTGCTCAACTCCATCTGTGGAAAGTCGATCTGTGAGAAGGTTGAACAGAACACACACGGCAGGAACTCCCATCTGTGGAAAGTCGATGCAACTTTGATTGTCCAACTGATGTATAGCGTGACCTCCCATCTGGGTGGCCTCTCGTTGTATAGCGTGATGGCAGGCTCGTCCCTCTGCGTCCAGAAAAATTGGAGCTATCACACAGGCGAAATAATTCTTTGAGCATAGGAATTTTGTATTGTTTTAATCTCTGTCGGTCATTTTTTTTTTTGTAAGTTTGGCCTCGTGCCATTTTTTTCTTCAGGTCCCCTCCCGAGCACGGAAGTACCGGGGGAAGCATGGCGCATTCCACGCCGCCGGAAGATGGAAGGATGGTCTGACCGCGGAAACGGCGACGGCCGCAGGAGTTCACGGTGGCCGAGGGAGTTGGTGGGCCCACCGGCTCCTGCGCCGCGGAGTGCGGAAACGGGTGCATTCTCACCACCGCACAGCGGAAAGGGCGAGCCGCTTCCCGCGCCACAGCATTATCGCCCAAAGAGCGGCTGGGTCCCGTGCGAGCGGAGCGCGGAGAGGACCCCAGTGCAGCCTCGGCCCGATCTTGTCCCGCGCGCGACACCCGTCGTGCATTCGGCGCGGCGCTGCTGGCTCCCCGGCTTCTCGTGCGCCCGGTGCCTCGTCACTCCGCTGGCTCACCCCATAGAATGGTCTCTGTAGCTACAGGTTAAACAGGAATCAAGAGGACTAGCAGAAGGAGAAGAGGAGAGTTAGATCTGTGGAAGAGCTGGTAGAATGAGAGGATGTCCTCCTGGGGGTTTATATATATGAGTGGGGTAGAATGGGGATTAAGAGGAGAGTTAGATCTGTGGGAGAGCTGGTAGAATGAGAGGATGTCCTCCTGGGGGTTTATATATATGAGTGGGGTAGAATGGGAAATCCCCATTCTACCCCTTAATATTTACAAAGGATGAGGGTACATTGGTATATTTACACTGCTATATTCCTCTACACTATTGGGCCTATTACATGTTGGACTAGTTGCACGGCCCAGTCACGGGGGGTTGGGCCACCCCTACAACAGTACACCCTCGACAGCAAGCGCTGAGGTCCCGATGGGCGAGCTGACGCGATCAACCACCCCAGCCCCCCGTTCCCTAACAGCAAGCGCGAGGGTGCCGATGCAACTGGTAGCTCGCAGACCCTAGAGGCAATGCCTATGAAGAAATCAGTGAAGCGTCGAAGACGTCGTCGAGCGCCGAAGACGTGCCGTCCCGCTGAGGCGATGTCTACGAGGCGGACGGCGGAGTCGAGCGCCGAAGACGTGCCGTCCCGCCGAGGCGATGCCTACGAGGCGGACGGCGGAGTCGAGCATCGAAGACGTGCCGTCGAGCGCCGAAGACATGTCGTCCCGCCGAGGCGATGCCTACGAGGCGGACGGCGGAGTTGAGCGCCGAAGACGTGCCGACCCGCCGAGGCGATGCCTACGAGGCGGACGGCGGAGTCGAGCGCCGAAGATGTGCCGTCGAGCGCCGAAGACGTGCCGTCCCGCCGAGGCGATGCCTACGAGGCAGACGGCGGAGTCGAGCGCCGAAGACGTGCTGTCCCGCCGAGGCGATGCCTCGTAGTCGAGCGCCGAAGACGTGCCGTCGAGCGCCGATGACGTGCCGACCCGCCGAGGCGATGCCTACGAGGCGGACGGCGGTCGAGTGCCGAAGACGTGCTGTCGAGCGCGAAGACGTGCTGTCGAGCGCCAAGACATGCCGCCCCGCCGCGGCGATGCCTACGAGGCGGATGGCGGAGTCGAGCGCCGAAGAGCGTGCCGCCCCGCCCGGCGATGCCTACGAGGCGGGCGGCGGAATCAGCGCCAAGAGCGTGCCGTCGAGCGCCAAGCGTGTCGCCCCGCCCGGCGATGCCTACGAGGCGGGACGGCGAGTCAGCGCCAAGAGCGCGTGCCGTGGAGCGCCGAAGATGTGGCGACCCGCTGAGGCGATGCCTACGAGGTGGACGGCGAAGTCGAGCGCCGAAAACGTGCCGTCGAGCGCCGAAGACGTGCTGTCCCGCCGAGGAGATGCCTACGAGGCGGACGGCGGAGTCGAGCGCCGAAGACGTGCCGTCGAGCGCCGAAGACGTGCCGTCCCGCCGAGGCGATGCCTACGAGGCGGACGGCGGAGTCGAGCGCCGAAGACATGCCGTCCCGCCGAGGCGATGCCTACGAGGCGGGCGGCGGAGTCGAGCGCCGAAGATGTGTCGACACTGTCATTCCCCTACCTTCGAAAAGAGTGCCCGCGAAGAGCGAGCGCTTGCGGCGTAGGCCGAGGGCACTACGCACGCGGAGGCAAGGAGGCGAGACCGCCGTTCTCCTACCTTCAAAAAGAGTGCCCGCGAAGAGCGGGGGCTTGCGGCGTAGGCCGAGGGCACTATGCACGGGGAGGCAAGGAGGCGAGACCGCCGTTCCCCTACCTTCAAAAAGAGTGCCCGCGGAGAGCGGGCGCTTGCGGCGTAGGCCGAGGGCACTACGCACGCGGAGGCAAGGAGGCGAGACCGCCGTTCCCCTACCTTCGAAAAGAGTGCCCGCGAAGAGCGGGCGCTTGCGGCGTAGGCCGAGGGCACTACGCACGCGGAGGCAAGGAGGCGAGGCCGCCGTTCCCCTACCTTCAAAAAGAGTGCCCGCGGAGAGCGGGCGCTTGCGGCGTAGGCCGAGGGCACTACGCACGCGGAGGCAAGGAGGCGAGACCGCCGTTCCCCTACCTTTAAAAATAGTGCCTGCGGAGAGCGGGCGCTAGTGGCGTAGGCCGACGGCGCTGCGCACGCCGAGGTAGAGAGGCGAAGGCGTCGTTCCCCTACCTTTAAAAATTCGCGGTGCACTCCCTGGTGCAACACGCGCGAGGGCGCGATATCCAAGTGCACTCCCTGGTGCAACGCGCACGAAGGCGCGATATCCAAGTGCACTCCCTGGTGCAACGCGCGCAAAGGCGCGATATCCAAGTGGTGCGCCGCCTAAAGCGAGGCACTCCCTAGTGTCTCGGCCGTGTCACAATTTACGACTTAATTTATAGTCCGTAGACTCGCGCGTGCGGAGGCGGATCTCGACGCTACGTCTTATTTAAAGTCCGTAGACTGGTGCGTGCGGAGGCGTACCTCGACGCTACGTCTTAATTATAGTCCGTAGACTCGCGCGTGCGGAGGCGGACCTCGACGCTACGTCTTATTTAAAGTCCGTAGACTGGTGCGTGCGGAGGCGGACCTCGACGCGACGTCTTAATTTATAGTCCGTAGACTCGCGCGTGCGGAGGCGGACCTCGACGCGACGTCTTATTTAAAGTCCGTAGACTGGTGCGTGCGGAGGCGTACCTCGACGCTACGTCTTAATTATAGTCCGTAGACTCGCGCGTGCGAGGCGGACCTCGGCGCCACGTCTTATTTAAAGTCCGTGAGCGCGGTGCGTGCGGAGGCGGACCTCGACGCTACGTCTTAATTTATAGTCCGTAGACTCGCGCGTGCGGAGGCGGACCTCGACGCTACGTCTTATTTAAAGTCCGTAGACTGGGGCGTGCGGAGGCGGACCTCAACGCTACATCTTAATTTATAGTACGTAGACTCGCGCGTGCGGAGGCGGACCTCGACGCTACGTCTTATTTAAAGTCCGTAGACTGGTGCGTGCGGAGGCGGACCTCGACGCTACGTCTTATTTAAAATCCGTAGACCGGCGCGTGCGGAGGCGTCCCCCCACACGTCTTTGTTTATACTCGTGCCCGTGTGTTTGACGGAGAGTGCACACGCGAACGTGCGTCTTCGGTTTATACTCAGCCCCGTCACCTTTGGCTACGGCGAGTGCACACGCGAACGTGCGTCTTCGATTTATACTCAGCCCCGTCACCTTTGGCTACGGTGAGTGCACGCGCGAACGTGCGTCTTCAATTTATACTCAGACCCGCACCCCTGGCTACGGCGAGTGCACACGCGAACGTGCGTCTTTGTTTATACTCCGTAGAGTACGCCGAGGCGTGAGGCCGTCGTGCGATTTAAGCCAAAAGCCGATTAAACGCCGCTGCACGAAAGGGGACACAACAGCAATAAAAGAGTTCGAGGCCAGGCCAGCAAACACGCAACGACGGCAATGGAAGCAGGGGATAAGCCAGTCAAGTAAAAAATTACAAAAGCGAATCTTGGACAGGATATGTGCCATCGTGAAATGATTTCAAGGTACAGTACCTCTCCTGCCCACCTGGACGGACTAGGTTGGCACAGAATCGGAAGCCACCAACTGGGCGGACCTCGTCGATGCGGACTTTGTCTGCACGGGGCCCCTAACCGAGGTCTTTAAATGAAGCGGAGCCCACGGTCGAGGTGAACTTACATCATCGCGGGGCCGAGCGGAGGCTAGCGAGGACGTGCGAAGGCCCCGAGCCCGATGTATGCATGGAGGGTGGCGGAATCTCTCAGACACGCAAAGACTTTGCTGGCATGCACGCATTGATGGGTGGCGAAGCGTTCGACGTCATCTCCTGGCCTGCATGCATGTACGTGGCGAAGTCGACGCAGTTCAGGCGATGTCCATTACGCGCGGAGGCTGGCGGAGGCGGAGTCCACGAGCGGAGGCGCGGAGCGTCGCGCGGGTGAAGACGACCTCGGCGGGGCGGGCGGCGAGGCGGAGACCGCGCGCCAGCGTCGGGCCAGCGCGCGTCGGATCGCTCGTGCATCACCGGGGCTCTCTTTGCCAACGGAGTCGAGCGCGAGCGAGGCGAAGATCGTGGTTAGGGATGAAAGCGGGCGGAAATATCCGTGCATCGAACCGCATCGTTTTCTACATTTGACCCGATCGAATTCGTATTTTGGACAAATTCAATTCGGTTCAAATCTGAATACCAAATTGAAGCGGAGCGGAAAGCGGTTTAGGTGTTTTCCGACCGTTTTTACTTTTCTACATTTTATTCGAATATACCGTATTGTAAATACGGTTTAAACCGAATTTGGCCCACTTACGCCCAACGCCACGCGGCTTCATCCACCACGTCGGCGTCTACTCGCGGCCCCGACCGGTGGTGGTGGGCTCACCTGCGCTGGCACGGCAATGGGGATGGCGGTCCGTACTTCATCGACCCGTGCACTCGTCGGCGGCTCCAAGAACGCAGCGCGCGGCGGCGTTCCGCGAGGAAGTCGCGCCGCGGTCGCGCCGACGGCAATGATCTTGGCACTCGGAGGCGGCCCGGCCGATCAAGGACAGCGCCGCCGCGGTGCTTCCAAAAGTTCTCCTACAAGGTCAAGACGGCGTCGGGTGTCGTCAAGCCGGGTGGCTGATGGTGGAGTACAGCATCGACTCCCAAGAACACGATGGCGCCGACCTCGTGCTCGCAAGGTGTATCGGTCGCCTCGGCGCCGCCTCGCTCGCGGGCATCATCGGCTGCCTGCCCGAGTCCGGCAAGAAGAGGAAGAAGCGGCCGATCACGATCACCGGAGGCTCCACCCGGCGACCAGCGTGGGCGCAATTGACGAGCGAGGGCGGTGGTGCTGCGGGAGGTGGAGCGCATGCGATGTCCAATGAGCGTGATGGCCGTCGGTCGAGGGCGCACATTTGGTGGAGGAGTTGCGAGAGATTCTTGGAGAGGAGCAGGGTCCGTCGCGCACACCAATCGCCGAGTCGGACCAGGATCACGCCGCCGTCGAGTTCGTCCGAGCGGTGCATGGTGCTTGTCCCGAGTACGAGGTGATCGCACGCCTCGCCGCCGAGGGCCGTCGACGACTTGCTAGGCCCGTGCGCTGCGAGCTCATGGAGCACTGCTCCGGCTTTCATCCCAAGTCAGCAACTTGTGCAGTGAACAGTACGTGGATAGTTAGAGGCAAAGTTAGATCAAGATGTCTTAAATTGATCCGTGCCAAGAAATTGTACAATGGAATTCATCTTCAGATTCAATGACAATTTATTGATCTTTTGTATAGTGGTTTATGTGTGTCTACGTTGCTTAGAACTGATGAAGTTCGTCTTCAGATTTTTTCAGAGTGAGTTTGGTTGTGGGCGTCGGTTTTCCGGCGCGTCCTTGCTTGTTGCATTGTATATGGTATCTTTGTATGCACTATGTCAGTGTGACATTAATATTAATTTGTTCGGAGATGTGTTTGATGACCAGCAGCGCGGCCAGGGCTATGGCAGCAACCGTATTGAATTTTCGTATACCGACCGTGTTCAACATAATTCCGCTCGAATTGGTTCGTTTTCGAAATTCTCAATATTCCGTAAGTTCGCGTTCGTTTTCGTGTCCGGCTTTACCGCTTTCGCTTTCGTTTTCGTATTCAAATGTAGAAGTAGAAAACGGTTGAGGAGTTTTCCGACCGTTTCCGACCGTTTTCATCCCTAATCGTGGTGCTTCAGAGATGAAGCCTTCATGCACGCGTACATACTCGCGGAGGCTCTGCTGCAGCATGCTTGTCCTGGCGCGGGGACCACGCCGGGGCTAGACGTCTTGGAGAAGGCTTCGGACTGGTCGGCGGGGACTCCCTCGACACTGGCTTTGTCCTCCTTACCGACGCGCCGCCGTGCTAGCCCATCAGCCATTAGGACTTGGCGCCAGACACCGGCTTCGTCCGCCGCGAAGTCCTCGCTGAGGCGACCATCTCCTGCACGGGGTTGACGCTAGCGCGGAGACTGAGGCCGCTCCCCTCCGCGTCGCCGAGGATGTGCTTCGACCGCCTGTAGCATTTGCGTCGCCGAAGATGGGCTTCGACCTCCGGCCGCCTTCGCGCCGATGAGAACGGGCTTCGACCTCCCTCCGCCTTCGCGCCGAGGAGGACGTGCTTCGACCGCCGCTTGCCTTCGCGTCGCCGAAGTCGTGCTCCGGTCTTCGCTTCGGCCGTCGCTCGCCTTCGTGTCGCCGAGGACGGGCTTCGACCTCCACCCGCCTTCGGCTGCGCGGAGTCTGCCACGGCGAAAGCCGACGTAGCGGCGTCGGAGCGAGGCCCGGCATGTCTGTACGTAGGCGATTAGGCTTGATGCAGGGCGAGTGCCGAGACGCGCACAAAGTCCAACCCGCGGAGGCAGCAGGGAGGCGGGGATGCCTGGCGATGAAGCGCGTCGGCGGTGGCAGAGTTCCGGGCCGAGGCGACACTGCAGAGCGGCGGGGCGTGGAGCCCGCGGGTGCTTGGCGACGGCGAATGCATGCATGTATGCCTGAGGCTTCTGGCCTCTTACTCGATGTTTGCAGCCTTGTCGCCGGGTTGCGCGACCGGACCCAGCCGGCGTGGAGCAGGCCGGAGGCTTCTCGATCGAGGAGAGTCCGGCAGGGAGCGCCTCCACGCCCGAGAGCAAGTACCCCAGCGTGGCGGAGGGCTCCGCAGAGGCGCAATTGAAGGTATCAACGTAGCGCTGCCCCGACTCGTCCATGGCGGCGTCGAGATGCTAGCTGGAGCCGGACACTACCGCTTTGCTTCCGGAGGCCAGGAACAGGGAGACGCAAGGCTCGGCGGAGTCGTCGAGCGAGCCGGGCTCCGCACGAAGACTGCCCCGCGCTTCACCAGCTCCACAGCGCCCCCCACGCTCCCCCGCATCCCGTAGTGTAGGCACGACGTCACCCCCTTGGACTGCCTTATTAGGCCAACGCTGTCGCCGGCGGACGCCAGCGGCCTCAGCCGCGGACACCAAATGCCAGGGTAGGGCTATAGTTCTCGGCTGGAGATGGAAACCTGCGATGCGTGTCACGGGAGAGAGAAAATCGTGCATGCACGGACAGCTACAGCGGCTGCAAATATCTAACGCGGCATGCAGGTACGCACGATTTCTGATGCTGCATGGATAGATAAGGCATAATGCATGCCGGAGGGATAGAGCGTAGTGCATGCACGGATGGAAAAAACACTTTACGCATGCATGGGCTTCACGCCGGGGACCTCGGGCGGGAGACTTCGCGCGTGCGAGGCGTCCCACAGACTTGAGCGGACACCTCACACCTCGGGTGCCAATGCGATGGCTTCGAACAAGCTTCGGACAGCCCGGCGAAGGCTGCTCTCCGGCCTTCGGGGTGGATGGATGCTTCGCATGGATGGACGTAGTGCTCGGAGGCCACCACGGCGCGTCCCTGCGCTGCACCGAGGCCGGGACTTCGACATCGGAGAGTCGCGACCTCGCGTGTACGGAGCCCGTTTCATCTGTGTAGAGCTCATGGTCCGGGACGTCCTTGTCTCGCGCGGAGTCCAGCGTCGTCGAGCCGAAGGCGTGTAAGCTCCCTGGCCAGAAGGATCAACCCATCTCCCTGCATGAACACCACCAACCAGGGGAAGATAACGGCAATATGGAGATGAGCGATTTGACTAGATCTACGCAATACCTCAACTATAAAACAGATCGAGCAAACTACTTAAGCAATCAAGATGGTTGAATTTTTTACGAACAAACTACTTATCTGCCATCCCTGCTCCCAGGAGCAGAAAACATCCACACAGCTGCAGCTTTTTTTTTCTTAAATGCTGGAGAAATCCCTTCCATACGCAACTTCTCGTCAGTCCCCACGGACGGTGCCATCTGTTGTAGCTACGGGCTAAACAGGAATCAAGGGGACTAGCAGAAGGAGAAGATGAGAGCTAGATCTGTGGGAGAGCTGGTAGAATGAGAGGATGTCCTCCCCTTTGCCCCTCCTGGGGGTTTATATATATGAGTGGGGTAGAATGGGAAATCCCCATTCTACCCCTTAGTATTTAGAAATGATGAGGGTACATTGGTATATTTACACTGCTATATTCCTCTACACTATTGGGCCTATTACATGTTGGACTAGTTGCACGGCCCAGTCACGGGGGGTTGGGCCACCCCTACAACAGTCTCCCTCCCGACCATTTTGTTCCTCCCATTGTCTCCTTTCGTTTCTTATGAGATAGAGCCACGGAGAGAGTGCGAGCTCATTTATTCGTCTGGAGTAGAGGTGGGTATTGGGCCATGCCATATCCGCGTCGTGTTATGTCAGCTCGGCCTAGTCACTCCGTCGTGCCATGTCGTGCTGGCCTATCTCTCCTTCGATCAGGTCTAGGCACCGCCCAAAGCCCACCATGCCAACGTTCGTGCCGTGCCAGCCTAAGCCTAGCCTGAAGTAACTATACACAACGAAGGTGAAGGCGATGATGGTGGCAGTTGTTGTCATCTTCATTCCTCTCGTGTGCGCCTCATTAAAAACCTAGTTAAAATTCCATACTGTCTCATGCCATTCCACCTCCGAACTTGGCCATCTACTCCAACGACATGCATATGTGGTTTCAAATCGGACTGTGCCGTATATGGCCATCTAGCCTATCGCCCAGTATAGGGCTGCCCAACTGGTCAAATAGAAAAAATCAAACGGAGTCATGAATGCGGTTTACTATAGTTAAGAAATCAATTTTAAATAGCTTCTCAAACATTAAATACTTGGAATAGATGCACTAATAACATATTGTCTCTATTTACATAATGATTAATTGTAACATACATGGGTTGGTTATCTTATCAAATGCTAGAATTAAAAAGGCATTTGGTGAAGAGAGCTATGTTAAAACTAGAAGCGTATGTAGTAGTAATTTGCTTACATAAAATAAAATCACAATGGGATGAGCTATGTTGTAAAAATTATAAATGACCAACAGGTCCAACCCTATAGGTTTTATACGAAGAAGCAAAAGAGCTGCGAGAATGTGACCTGGGGTTCGGTGGTGGTGACCGAAGGAGGAGCAACGTTGAAAATACTCATTGTTTTTGCATGATGAATTGATGATGTTTCTTAAGAAAGAACAACAAAAGACGTCTTATATCACAAGTGCACAAATGAAGAACAACAAAACCTAACTCAATCTTCAAATTTGGCATTCTAGGGACTACTCTATACAGAAGTACATGTCACAGTGGATCTATAGGATCTCTTCGCAATGAAATCGGAGTTTCTGAGGGCTAGAACGGAAGAAATCAAAACAGATAAGGACCTATTTGTAGATTTCAGAATACTTTGAGGGTTAAATTGCAACAATGCCAAATCCCAAATCCCTAAAATCCATTTGTGTCATGGCTTCGCCCGGTTCATTCCGAGGTGGGAGGCGGGCGGCGTGGGAGGCAGGAGGCAGCGCGGGAGGCCCGAGGTGGCATCGAGGTGGGAGGTAGTGCGGGAGGACCAAGGCGTTGCCGAGGCGGGAGGTGGCACAGGAGGCGGAGTGGCACTGACACAGGAGGCGGCACGGCTCTGAGGCCAATGGGGGAGGCGATGAGTCGGCTAGTTGGGACGTGGGAGCCAATGAGGTGGCGACCCCGAGGCCGTGAGGCGGGAGCTAACGTGGCGGCCACGAGCCCACGAGGTGGCAAGGAGGCGGGAGCGCATGGAGCGGTGAGGGCCGTGAGGCTGAGGCGGCCACCAGCTCTGGCGTGCCCGCCGTCGTGCCATCATCACTGCAATGCCACCTCTGGTATACTCCTTCCCCTCTACTCCCTCTCTCTCTCTCTTTGCTCTGTGATGGATTGTGTTGTGGGGATGACCGTGTGTAAGATCAAGGAGGCTGACTTGAGGGGGTTGAATATGCGGTCTAAAAATTTTCTTCTAATTATTAACAATTCAAGACCTTTATTATTTGTCTAAACCAAGAAAACTATGCAGAAGATTAAATCAGTTTGGTTTAACACAAACAACACCTATATCAATTAAGTTCATCTAAGTGCACCAACAACTTTAGGCTAGGTCAAGGTTTGCAATTCTAGATGACAAGTAATTAATTTGATTCTATGAAAATAAATTACTTGAAGGTAAATTGAGCACAAGAAAACAATCCACAATAGACACGGTCTCTTTTTACCGTGGTGTTCGGAGACTTGCCAGTCTCCCCTAGTCCACGTTGAGGTAAGCCCAAACTAATTAGACTGGCTCCATGAATTAAGCCTTCCACCTCAAATCCACTAGTGGTAGCTTTTTCCTGCTCCGAGCAGGTGAGCTCCAACCTTCACACTTCGTTGGGTTTTCTCATAGCCTTCTTTGAGAAGATCACTGCGCACGACACCTCCAACGCCGTTTAGGAGTCGGCACACTCCAAGAGTAACAAGTCAAGCCCCTCGCTTGACTCTCACCACGTGCAACCAATGCACAAGCTCAAATAGACACTAAGTCCACCTCTACATGCAACACATGCAATCTAGATCTGTAACATCCCAATTTTGGGTTTGTTACTTTGTGTTGTATTTTGCTATTATTTGCTAAAGTTAGTGTTTAAAGTTCAAATTCTAAATTTAAAATTTCAGTCCAAGTTCTTTTGCCTTGCTAAATTTTCCTCTATCCAGCCCAAAAGAATTTTGTTTTTTCTCTTTCCATTTGGGCCAGCCTCCCCTTTTGTTTCTTTTTTTTTCCGCCTGCTTGCTTTTCCCCTGGCTTCCTGGGCCCTTCAGCCAGCCTAGCCAGCCCAGCCTCTTTCTTCTTCCTCGCTCCTCCCTTGCTCCATTCTGTCGTCGCCCGAGCGCTCGCGCTATTTGCGCAGTAGCGCCGCCTCGGTTCTCCCTCCACTCCAGGCGCCGAGCCCTCCCCGTGGCATCTCTGTCATGCCCCCGTACTCTTTCTCCAAGTCTAGATGTTCATCCCCATGCCGTAGCTCCTCCGCACATCGCCTTTCTGCTCTCCACTCCAGCTGACCACCGAAACCGCCCCCAGTTTTGCGGTCACCTCCGAGCCAGCGCACACCGTCTGCGGCATTGATGCCTCACCACCTTGAATGGCCTGCACTGAGCTCTCATTACTCCCTGCCTAACCTTGCAACATCCTCGCGCATAGCCTCGCCCTGTGGCTTCGCCACCGCGCTGTCGTACGCAAGCTGCAAATGCCGGGTCAGCCTCACCTCTTCCCCCCACACACTTTCACTCCTCAACAAAGCCGTGAGTGCATCTGGTGCCCCTCCCCCTCATCTCCGCCCTAGCTTGGCACTAGCCTCGGCCACGTCCACCCCCACTCGAGTACGCTACAGGGAAGCCACTGTCTGTGCCATAACTCACCAACTCCCCCTCCCCACTCACCTCTGCAGCTATAAAAGCTTCGGCCAACCGCCAGGAACGCCTCACCATCTCCCGCTCTAACCCCAGAACTCCAAATCACCGCCACCGGAAGCTCCTTCGGCCACCACTGTTGCCAGCTCGTTCCAGAGAACAACAAGCAGCATTGTCCCTTTCCCTGAGCTTCTTATGTTCCCCTGATGCTCCCAGCAAGCCTAATTGGCTCCTTCTTGTTTGCAGCTCACCGGCGACCATTTCTTTCCCAACTCTAGCTTAATTTATGTTAATGAGCTGCTGACCAGTGGGCCTAGGCCAGTTTCAACCCTTCGTTAGACTGATGCGTGGGCCCCACTTCAGTTAAGAATCTAATTAAAAACTAATTATAAATCTGGGCCACTAATAGGTGGGCCCAAAACACTATTTACACAGTCCAAGGCCCCACTTGTCAGCCTCTGGCCATTTCCAGAAAAAGAAAATGATTTTTTTCTTTTTTCTTTAAATAAAGTACCCGTGGGCCCCATGTGTCATGCTCTATGCTTTTGTGGATTTAAAAGTTAATTCAAAAATAAATTTAAACTAGTGGGACCCACATGTCAAACAAAGAACTCTCTCTCCTCTTTTTATTTTTGGGATTTTCCAGAAAATAAAACTTGGAGGGCTCTCTTCCTCGTCGTAGCTCCGAATTGAGTGAAACTTATTTATAAAATTTTCTTAATTCAAACCCTTCTGTTGGTTCTAGTTTGATTTAATTTTGAGTTCGTTTGCTTATTATTTTATGCTTATTGACTCTCTTTGCCTGTCTTTGGCTATTTGGCTTTTTTCGTTCAAGTATAATTTGAAGACGCGATAGAGCCGCAAGTCGATGCTCCCCAGGACCAGCAAGACCCTCCAACCTTTGACACAGGTGTGTCAATATTTTGATCATTTCAATCCCATATTTCATGCGAATTACCTTTATTTAAATTATCCAAATTGCATGCTTTATTTTATGTGCAAATGTATGTTACTTATAAGGTAGGTACCACCCACTTGGGAATCTAGCTATACATATATCTACATACACTTGATAATCCCTGTACCTTGTCACCCTAGATACTATTAATATCTAAATTAGCTATATATCTTAGATAATGCCATGCTAGTCTTGTCAAGTCCAGGGTACTAGTTGCCCTGATCATAACTTTTTAAACATGAAAACTTGCTTTAGGACAGTCGCGGGGTGTACGTGGCTAAATATTTGTGACAACTTAATTTATGTTTCTCAAAACCCTAAAAACCTACTATACTGTCTGGGCAGGTGGTAAGAATGGTGGGTGTGGATGTAATACGAGAATCTATGGTTTGTGGAATGAAGCGCTTGGATACATTAAGGACTTAATCCTGTGATGACCTCTCCGTGTAAAATAGTACAACCACAAGCTAGCAAACTATAGGCTTGGCTGAATAATTTACTAGACCCTTGAAGTCATCTCATAAGTAGGGGAAAGGAGGGATTGTGCAGGAGGAATAAAAATCCAGCCTGAATGGGACACCGCTTTCAGGCGATGTTCACCAGCTACGCTAGACATTGTGGAGATAGAAGTCTAGCTGTGCTAGAAATTGTGGTGGAACTTCTCGCACAACATATGGGACCTTCTTCGTGAGAGATAAGCTCATAAGGGTGAGAGGATGATAAGGCGAGGTATTGTAAAGGCCTCGTAGTGATCTCTCGATCCACATGACAAAGGAATCATATGGGCCTATCGAGCTGATTGTCTCTTGTGGGTAAAGTGTACAATCGTTGTAGAGTATAAACTATTCGAATAGCTGTGCCCATAGTCAAGGGCAGACATGGGAACTTCCTCGAGTTAGATCTATTTCCAAATTTTTGCAGTTGGGATGAAAAGCCTGATAGAGGGAAGCACTCCAACTTTGACTTTTTTCTGGAGGGAAGTACTCCAGCATTATTATGAGTTAACCTATACAAAAATTTAGCATCGGCAGTTGAAGCCATGTAACTGGTGGATGGAACCAGCACCACTATATGTATTGCACAATTTAAACTCTTTAAAGCATGTTTTTGTTAAAATGCCAAGTCATAGGATTTGTATTTATAATTTTTGCAACTGTCGCTTTACGCAAATAGAAGAACTGAAGCCACCCTTGTTTAAGCCTTGCATATATAATTATTTGCATTCTGTTTATTGGCTCGTGGAACATGGTTGTGTGTGCTCACCCTAGCTCTCTACCCTCCCCTTTAGAATTCATGAATCAAGACCAGTATGCTTACTACCAAGACCAAGGTGACGAGGGCGGTGAAGACGGTGGCAATTAGATTAGGACCTAGTGTCTCCTTACAGTCTAGCCGACCCAGCTAACTAATGGGGGCGTTTAACATTAGCCAGGCTTCTGGGTAATATTAATCGCTCCTAGGTTGTTCCGGTCGCTTGCTTGTGAAGAGTTGAGCCCCTCCTTTTGCTTCCGCTATCACTTTATTTGTGTATTGAACTCGTTTGGTTGACGACCCCTTTTGTAAAGCTAAATCCATGGTCCGACAAGGCTGGTATCAGAGCATACAACTGTAGAAACCTTAGTTACAGTGGTCGTTCCTTAAGGCTTGAGTCTAATTTTGAAAACTAAGAAAAACTTTGACAAAATGTAGCTTACTACTTCCTACACTAACCATTCTTAGATCTTTACTCTTCTACACTCTCTTTATATTTTACCTGCTCTAACCTTTCATTTCAAAATTGTAGATGGCCGGATCCTCTTTGTCTACTACCTGGGACTACCTGTTGCACTCTAAGACCAAGGGCGAGCACATTGGGTTGCTACGCCAGCTTTTGCAATACCTTTGCTACGACCAGCAGCCCCATTTTAATGGGTGACAGACGCAGGTCTGGGACCGAGAGGCCTGGACTATGGAGGTCTTTATCTACGCTAGGGAGGGAGAAGTCGACCCTCTCATCGTCCCCACCGTCCACCCCAGGAGCCGCTGCTCAGACGCCGTATAGGACGTGGCCCAGTTTGCATCAACTCGACTGAAGCAACTACATGGGGCCGAGCTGGTGCAGTCCCTGTTCTGCTTCTTCCTGATCCTCTACACTAGTGGCCCTACCCCGACCAGATGGACACTGCAGTAGACGAGCTGAGACTGTCCCACTAGGTGCAGTTTAGCCAGGCCATGGTGAACACTTACGGCTGAGCACTTCAGGAGATTGGGCAGTTGCGGATGCTACTGACTGCTAGCTATCAGCACTCAGATGCTCTTCACGCCTAGCTGGCTGGGATGGACACTGCCCTTGCTTTCTCCGAGCGGGAGAGAATCACCGTGGAGACCGAGCTCGACCGCCTCTGATCCTGAGCTGACTACACCCCAGCGCCGCCGATCTATACTCCGTCATCACCCGAGAGAGTTCCAGCTCCACTACCTCTAGCAGCAGCAGCAATAGTCGTAGCAACTGCAGCACCACTAGCAGTAGTTCTAGCAGCACCAGCACTACTAGTGCCAGTACTTGTACCAGCTTCAACCAGTCGTACCCTGCCCCCTATCTGCCCCTTCTATCCGTAGCGTAGCACCAACGAGCTTTCCAGGACCCCTCACTCGGCTCAGTACTCGTAAGAGCGTGCACCCACCCCCAGGCTTTTCAGCAGCAGGCGCTAGAGGATCTAGCAGGGGTCTTCGCCTCTCCCATTCACTGACCCACTCCCACTCCAGCACCGACTCTGACTCGCCGAGCATCAGCCGCAGCCGCTCTCGCTCCCCGGGCCACCTCGAGTAGGAGTAGTGCTAGTAGTAGCAGCAGGATAGCTTTTGGTAGTGTTTGCCAGCTGGTTTTTGGATTTGCAAGCACTCTCTCTCCCCTCTCACTTTTGTACCCCTCTCTGCCCCTCAGTAGACGATGTGTATGGGTATGGTTATGACCTGGTGAAGCATATACGCCCCACCATTGAGTCATATGACCCCTCTTTTGTAATGAACTAATGTAAGCTTTATGCATTTTATTACTTTGCTTATCCGGTTTAATTGGTTTTTCTGTGGTGTGACTAGAGGGCTAGTGAGCCCTCATATATGCTTCTTCCTCTTTCGGTTTTAACATCTTAATTATTTCATATAGCACCTAGCACCCGGAGAGCTTCTGCCTATGGCAAAGGTCGTGGATAAGGCCATGGTCGTGGCCGAGGTCAAAACCTACCACCACCACCCCCAGAACCTCCCACAATGGCTCAACAAACTCATATCTTGCATACAATACTAGCCAATCAACAAGCAGGGACAGCCAACAAAAGCTCCAAACTAGCAGACTTCCTAAGGACAAGACCATTAACGTTCTCCTCAGTTAATGAGCCTTTGGAAACCGAAGATTGTCTGTGAGATACAAAAAAGAAGCTTTGTCTAGCATGTTGCTCATATGAGGATAAGGTGGACTTTGCCACCAACCAACTTAAAGGTGCAGCAACAACATGTTGGGAAAATTTTCTCGCTGTCCATGAGAAAAAAGAGTTCTCAAGATAAACCGGAAGAGGAAGAAGTTGAGGGAGAAGAAGGCGGAGAAGCAACTCCAGCAGCTGCCGCCCAACAGGGAGGCCAACAACAAGGGCAAGAAGGAGAGGAGCAAGATGAGGAGGCCGAAGAAGAAGAAGTAGCACCTACAAAATCTACCATTTCTTGGTCTGAGTTCCAGACTGCCTTCCGCCAGAATTTTGTGCCTACCAGGATAATAAGGATGAAAAGGAATGTGTTCCGAACCCTAAAGCAAGGGAATATAACAGTAAATGAGTACCTCACCAAATTCAATCAGTTGGCTCGCTACGCCCCAAGAGACGTAGCCACAGAGGAAGAAAAGGTTGATCATTTCCTTGAAGGGATGCATGAGGAAATGAGGGCACAATTGATTCTGCATGATCACCCAATTTTTCACCATGTGGTTAACAAGGCCCTTGTCTATGAGAATGAAAGAAAGCTCATAGAAGCTAGTCGTAAAAGAAAGTGCGTATTGCAAAGGCCCCAAGGTAGATTCCAATCAAGACCAGTGTATCAAGGTAACACTTCCTTCCATCAGGGGGCAACCTCAGCACCTAAGGCTTCGGCTCTAGCTCAGCACTCCAGTGAGAATGTAATTCATATGCCTCACCCTTCAGGGCAATCTAGTTTCGGTTATTACAATTTCTTTGTTAAATTGATGCTTTCAAAGAAATGTAATGGTATTTGAAATAAAATGTTGCTTTGTGCAAAAGAACCATATTATCCTTCCTTTGTTAAACTCTGCATGTACTGCATTTTCCCCAAGATTTGCGAAGTACTCTATGTACTCACATTCTACACTCAAAATAACTCTCAGAGGGTTATGAAGATCAAGAAAGAGACCACGACTACTCACATTGGATTCGATGAATGTTTCCCAGAGTACTAGGTTGCGCTTCGCTAGTCAGTTGCCTGTGACGTATTGATGGGTCATTGTTAGGTATTCTTTTGCTTCTGCTATGTTTTGTGAGTTTGAGAGGTCTTGTAACCTTAGTTGTAATAAAATGGCCATAAGGCCCGTACTCTCTTTTATTGTAATGAAGCATTATTCGTTATGTAATCATCACTGTTTGACTATGTGCACTAGTTTAATCTAGGACTAGTGCGGTATTACATAGAAGGTTTGGATTCGAAAATCCAGTCCCTATAATGTAAGACCAGAAGACTTATATGATTCTGAAGATCTAAATGTTGAACCCTTTTTCCCTTTGTGAGTTTTTCCTGAAGTTTTCTCATATAAAGGTTTTTAACGAGGCAACAAGTACATCACAAGGAACGGATGCAATGTATTCTTTTCTTCATCCCTTTTTTCCCCATTTGGTTTTTGGGAGGAATTTTTAATAAGGCATGTGCATGCCGTGGTATTCGTCCAAGAGGGAGTGTTACGAAACCTAGAAGGTTACGATGTGGGCAAATACCAAAATTGCCCCTGGTGGGCTTAAACTATAAATAGAGAGGCTATTGTACCATGTAAATATATCTAAATTAATAAAGACTACGTTCTAGTGTTCTCTCTCAATTGGTGTCTTCTGTGATTGTTCTATTGCATTCTTGGTGATTGATTACGTGGATTGCGTTATTATTCATCTATTCTCCTTCGATTTCTCAACAGGTGAATCACATGGATTGCATTGTTGTTCATCTATTCTCCAGCGATTTCTAAACAGATGCAACTTTGATTGTTCAACTGACGGGGATGACATGGCTCTAGGGTTGCCTCTCATTGTACAGCGTGATGGCAAGCTTGTCTTTTTGTGTCCGCCAAAATTAGGGTTGTCACACAAATATTCCTGGATGGATTGGGCCTTGGGTGCTCGGCCTTATTTATCCACCAAATTTTTGCAGGTTCGTTGATACAATCTGCTCTGAGCAAGGTCTGGTAACATGTAAGACATGTGGGGCAGATCTAGGGTTCAATTTACGGGCCGAAATCGAATGCATACCGGTAAGAAAAATCGGATTTGCATGATTTCTATTAAATATGAAAGAAGTTCATAATCATAACAACGCAAATTTGTGCATGCGCTCTGGTGGCAACCAATTTTATTATTGCTTTGATTCAGTGTCATTTTGCCATGACGTTCCTGTTAGGAAACTGGGCCCACGGCCAGAGTCTTGACATATTTGGGCACCCCACCGTAGACTATAAATAGGGACCTAGACCCCCTCATTATGTACACCTGATGCAATCTGAAGCAATAAAGAAAGACCAGGAGTTCTCTCTACCTCTCTGTGTTCAATCTATTGTTCTGTGATTCTGTGATTGATTCGTTCTTGTTCTAAGCAGAGGAATCGATCGGACTGGTCGCCAGCGACGGTTCCTCAACACGTTATCAGCACGACTTCGCTCTGGTGAACGAGGTAATCATCGAAGCACAGATTGAATTTTCTAGATCGCTTTTTGAATCTGTATTTTCTTTCCACGTTCTAGATTGAATCTCTACGGTGCAAATCCGCCCTAATCTACCGCGAGCAGACATGAAGTCGCCGGCACAATGCCGATCGGTAGATTGTGAAATGGGGTAGATGTTGATTGTACTGTAGATTAGAAACGATGCAAATCCGCCCCAAATCTACCACGAGCAGATCTGAAATCGTCGGCACAATGTCGATCGGTAGATTGCGAAACGGGGTAGATGTTGATTGCATCGTAGATTGAAATCTATATGCATCGTTTTCCTGATTCATTTTCTGCACAAATCATTGCATGAAAAAAGGGGGGAAATTTCACGTGATTCTCTGTTCGGCCATACACATGAAGAATTGCATCACGAAAAAAAACAAAGGCACCGGCCTGAAGCCAACGCCACCGCCGGCTGCTTGAATGCCACCTGGGGAAGCCGCCTGCAGCCGCCTGGACCGCGCCAGCACGCGCATGTCGCCTCAGTCTCCCCGCTTGCGCGCGTCGCACTGGCCCCGCATGGCCGATTCTCGCGCACCACCTTGCATCACCACCGGCCGACCACACTCGAAGCGCGCGCCGCCGTTTGAGCTCCGCGCCCAGCTGCCCTGAACTGGCGCCGCCACCCGTGCCGTCTCACCGGCCCAAAGCCAGCCCCTTCCCCATGCGCGTCGGCCGACTCTTCGCCTTCCGCGCCTGCACGCGCACCGGCCACCGCTCGGTCCTCCGCACCGCTGCGCCCGATCGCTCGCCCGTCTGGCGTTGCGGCGCCGGCTCAAGATGGCTCGCCGCCTTGCGCGGCACACCACCTTTGCACTCGGGCCGCTGCTCGGAAAGCCCGACGCCTCTACCGCGCGCACCGCCGCGGCCGCGCGCCGTCTCGCAGCGCGCCGCACGCGACGCCTCCCACCGTGCGCCGCCGGCCCCACCGCCTTCCGTGCCGACCCCACCGCCTTCCGCGCTGTCCCGCCATCCTCACCCGAGCCGCAGCCCGGGCTCCGCCGCCACCACCTTGGAAGTATCGGGCTAGGGAAACCCTAGCCCCGGCTTTGGGTATGGGGGTAGGCCGCATGGGCCCGGGCGATATGGGCTAGAGGTGGGGGGGAAATGAGGTGGGCCGCGGGTGGGGATGGGCCGGAGGAAGGAGATCCGGCCAGGAGGAGGCAGCAGATGTTTTACAAAAAAGGCCCTAAAATTATGAATATTACCGAAAGCCCCTAAAAACTTGCATTTAAGTCCAGAATTTTGCAGGAAAGGCATCGTAGTTTCAAAAATTATGAATAAGCCCTCAAATTTACGAGTGGGTCCAGAATTTTGCAGAAAACCCCTCTGTAAATCAGAAAATTGCGCGAATGTTTTTTCTCCGAACTGAAACTTTGCGTAAAAACTCTCTGGAATTACAGAATTCGTTGAAATTTTATATTTTAGCTTAAAAGGGCCTCGGGAATCCAAATTTTGCATTATTTTTAGCATTTGAAGCTTATTTATTTATTTATTTATGCCATTACTGTTTTATGTATTTTCTATATTTATTTACTGTTTTGGTTAATTATAATTGCTGAAAATTGCTTTTAATCACTAAAATTAGCAGTAAAATTATAGAAAATGCACAGAAAATTATGAAACATCATGGGAATATATTGCACCACTTTATTTACCTATAGTAAATTTTTCATGCATGTTTACCTGCAGTAAACTTATTTTATTTTGTTCATACACATGTAGATGACTGGAATTTCGAACCGGGAGTTCGAGGAGCTGGCCCAGAATGGCCAAAACTATCTGACATGGGCATCCGATGTCGAGATTGTGCTTGGGGGCCGGAAGCTCGGCGCAGCTATTGGGATAAGCGGACAGAAAGACGCTCGACCCACACCTGAGGAGAATGATCAGGCACTTCATTTTCTCAGGCATCACCTCTGCCCGACTCTCAAGAATGAGTATATGGCAGAGAGAAACGCGCTAGCACTCTGGACCGCACTCAAGAAGCGGTTTGAGAGGCTCAAGTACATTCTTCCTCAAGCAAAGCAGGAGTGGATCAGACTGAGGTTTGCCGACTTTAAAACGGTCGGGGAGTACAATTCTGCCTTGCACAGGATTTGTACAAACCTTAAACTCTGTGGCAAGGAGATCACAGAGGACCAAAAGACCGAGAAGACCCTGTCCACCTTTCACCCCAGTGCTGTATAGACTGCCCGCAACTATCGTCAAGACGGCTACAAGAAGTACGCCGAATTGATTGATATGATGCAGGTAACAGAGGCTCAGGACGAACTTCTCTGCAAGAATTACGTCTCGCAGCCACCAGGCAGCTCCGCTGGCCGTGAAGCCAACGCTAGCAGCTTCAAGGTGCGAAAGCCCTTGATGAAGAGAAGGGGGAAGAAGAGTAAGATCGTTGCCCAGAAAGGCAAGTCAGATGCTCCAAACGACAAGAAGGCTAAGAAGAGTGGCAAGACCTATGGCCAGCAGAACCAAGGTTGCTACAAGTGTGGCAAGTGGGGACATTGGTCGCGGATATGAAATGAACCGCAACATGTCATTGATGCCCACCAAGCTCAAAAGAAGAATGGCAAAGGGCAACCTGAAGCCCACTTTGCAGTCGTTGAGGGGGAGCAGCCTGAGCAGCTGCCGGAGATGATGGAGGTTGAGTCCATCCCGGCAGCAGCACCTCCTTCCGACTTAGAAACAGCCACCGCCATGATCTCTCTTTAAGAGAATGTCACTGCTGAGAAAATAGCTGAAGAAGTTGATGATTTTCTAGTTGATTCCGTCTGATGCACAGAATGCATGAGACGTTAATTGTCATTTATTTTGTGTTAAATGGACAAGTTTAGAACATGCATGGTTGGTGCTTTAGGATTTTGCTTTCTCATAATGGTTGGATGATTTTGGAATAAAACATTCATTTATTCAGTTTATATTGGCATTATATGTTCTGATATTGGCGTATTTTATTTATGTGTTAAATGCCTTCTAATACATGTTAATTAAATATGTTATATTAGAACACATGTGGCGCCCTATGGAGGAAGTATGCCTTGCCGACAGCGGCACAACGAATACCATCTTAAGAGAGACTAAGTATTTCCAGTCGATCCGTAAGTGCACTGGCAGCCTTACGACAATCGCCGGAAGCGATGCATGTATAATCGGTTCTGGAAGAGCCACAATTATACTTCCAATGGGCACAACTTTGGTCATTGAAGAAGCCTTATTGTACCCAGAATCGACTAGAACTCTCCTAAGTTTTAAGGATATTCGCGCCAATGGTTTCCACGTTGAGACTGACGAAGAGTACGGTAAGGAATACCTGCTCATCACGAAGCGCGAAGAGAATGGCAAAAGAATATTTGAAAAACTTCCTTCACTTGAAACTGGGCTATATTATACCAACATTAAAGCGCCTGCAGCGTACACTATTCTGAAGACAGTGTTTAGAAGCTCTGAACTTTTCTGTCTCTGGCATGACAGATTAGGCCACCCAAGTCTTACGATGATGAGAAACATAATAAATAACTCGCATGAGCATAATATTAATGTGAAGAATTTCCCGAATCATGAAGATTTTGTGTGCCCTGCATGTGCCACCGGGAAACTAATTACTAGACCCTCCACTCTGAAAGTGAAGGATGAAGTCCCTGCTTTCCTGGAACACATCCAGGGAGACATTTGCGGTTCCATTCAGCCTGTCTCAGGGCCGTTTAAGTATTTCATGGTGCTCATTGACGCTTCTTTGAAGTGGTCATATGTGGGTTTGCTGTCCACAAGAAACCACGCCTTTGCAAAATTGATCTCGCAGATCATTCGCATCAGAAATGTGTTTCCAGACCATCATATCAAGTCATCCGAATGGACAACGCCAGAGAATTTACTTCGAAGGCATTTGATGATTCTTGCATGGCGATGGGAATTGCAGTTGAACATTCGGTACCGCATGTTCATACCCAGAATGGTTTGGCAGAGGCTTTAATTAAAAGAATTAAATTTATTGCCCGACCCCTCTTGCATAAAAGTAATTTGCCAGCTACATGTTGGGGACACGCAGTCCTTCATGCAGCGAGTCTCATCAACCTTAGACCCTCGGCCTACAACATCCATTCACCTATGCAACTAGCGCAAGGGTCACCACCGAAAATTTCTCATTTTAGGAGGTTTGGATGCAAGGTTTATGTACCGATACCACCTCCGCAGCGTACTGCAATGGGCCCACTCCGCAAGACTGGGATATACGTTGGTTATGAGACTGCATCCATAATCAGGTATTTGGAACCCATGATGGGAGATTTGCATACTGCCCGCTTCGCTGATTGCATTTTTGATGAGGATAATTTCCCGTCATTAGGGGGAGGAAATCAACCCGTTGATGAAAAATATCGGGAAATTACGTGGGAAGCCACGGAATTCATGCACATGACCAGCGCACTAGTGAAACTGAAAAGAGGTCCGAAGATCATCGACTTGCAAGCATTAGCAAATCAATCGCCCGATCACTTTAGTGATTTGAGCAGCGTGATTAAGTCACATGTGCTGCACGCAATGCACCGGAGAGGTTGAAATACCAAAGAAAATTGAAGGTATCCTAATCCCGCCCGAGGCCTCGAGATAAAGGGCGAGAACTCCGGTTCCTCGAGTCCAAAGTAACCGGGGACGCCCGGTGAAAAAGGATAAGAGGGATTTATCATAGCCGATCATTGAAGTCCCCCAGAATGAGAAGGGGAGCCAGTTGAGACCTGGTACAAGTATGACACCTTCAGAAAAGGGCATACCGGATCTGAATATCCCCATCGGCATGGATGTGTACGCACACATCGGAGCCGAAAAACTAAAGGGACTTGCCACCGCAATTGAAAGAAGCGATGTGCAAGGTAAAGCTCCAGCAGAAGCAATCGCTCCAGAAGAAGCAACTCATGACGAAATAGCTATAAATTATGTGCACACGGGAGAGTCCCTGAATAGGACAACAGCTAATATCGATATCTACTTCGCAAAGAAAATTGCCACCATCATTGATCTTGATTCCGAGCCTGCATCGCTCGCTGAATGTAAGAAAAGATCTGATTGGGAAGATTGGAAGAAGGCACTAGCAACTGAATTGCTATCTCTGAACAAAAGAGAGGTGTTTGGGCCCGTATGCCGCACACCTCCCCACATACACCCCGTTGGGCACAAGTGGGTATTTGTTCGAAAGAGAAATGAAAGAAATGAAGTAGTGAGATACAAAGCAAGGCTGGTAGCCCAAGGTTTCACTCAACGTCCTGGAGTTAATTATGAAGAAACCTACTCCCCAGTCATGAGTGGAATCACCTTTACATACTTGATCTCAATGGCAGTGAACTTGAACTTAGAAATGAAATTGATGAATGTTGTGACTACATACCTTTACGGTAACTTGGATTCGGAGATTTACATGAAAGTCCCTGAAGGAATTCCTCTCCTGAACCAAGACAGAGCAAATAGAAATATATACAGTGTGAAACTCAGAGAGTCACTATATGGACTAAAACAATCTGGAAGAATGTGGTATAATCGCTTAAGCGACTTTCTCTGCAAGAAAGGCTACACAAACAATGAAGACTGTCCTTGTGTATTTATACGACGATCCCAGAATGGATTATGTATAATCTCTGTGTATGTAGATGATCTGAATATCATCGGGACAGCCGAAGACATAAAAGAAGCAAGCTCCTACTTGGAGTCAGAATTTGAAATGAAAGATTTGGGCAAGACCAAGTTTTGCTTAGGCCTGCAGCTTGAGCATGTCCCTGAAGGAGTCTTGGTACATCAGTCGACCTACACCCAGAAGGTGCTTGAAAGGTTTGGCTTCGAGAAGGCATTTCCCTCGAAAGTACCGATGATCGGTGAGGTCTTCTGATGAAAAAGATCCTTTCCGACCTAGGGAAGAGGGGAGGAAGTCACGGGAACAGAATTCCCATACTTGAGTGCAGTGGGAGCACTCATGTACTTAGCAAACTGCACTAGACCGGACATTGCATTTGCCGTGAACTGTTAGCAAGGTGCAGTCTGAGCCCACCAAAAGGCATTGGCGGGGCATAAAGGACATCTTCCGATACCTCCAAGGAAGCAAGGACCTTGGACTGTTTCTGAAAGAATCAAGATCTGAACTTGATTGGCTATGCAGATCTTTGGGTATCTGTCGGACCGCATACCGCTAAGTCACAAACAGGTTATGCATTTCTGTGTGGTGGAACTGCAATTTCATGGAAATCGTCTAAGCAAAGCCTGGTAGCTACTTCGACGAACCACTCAGAAATCATAGCACTGTATGAAGCTGCAAACCCCCACAATTATCTATGAAGATAATGCCGCTTGCGTTGCACAAGTGCAAACGGGCTATGTGAAGAGTCATCTCACAAAGCATATCAACCCCAAGTTCTTCTATGCACATGAATTGCAAAAGATGGACGAGATTAAAGTACTGCATACTAAGTCATGTGAAAATCTCGCAGATTTATTCACTAAGTCACTCCCCGCATCTAGCTTTGAAAGGTGCGTGCATGGAATTGGAATGATGAGACTTAGAGAAGTGCAGAATTCAGGGGGAGAATTCTTACAAGCCTGCTAATAAATCTTGATCATGAAGATTAAGTACCCAAAGAATAAAGTCCTGCAGACCAAATGAATTTGGGTGAATTGTACTCTTTTTCCCTTGACGAGTTTTCCATGAAGTTTCTCGACCAAGATTTTTAATGAGGCAATTCGTGCATCGCAGCATCGCATGTATCATGTACTCTTTCTCCAAAATTTTTCCACTGGGTTTTTATGGAGTTTTGACGAGGCATGAGCATGTTGGGTGAGTGCCCAAGGGGGAGTGTTAGGAAACTAGGCCTACGGCCACAGTCCTGACATATTTGGGCACCCCACCGGAGACTATAAATAGGGACCTAGACCCCCTCATTATGTACACCTGATGCAATCTGAAGCAATAAAGAAAGACCAGGAGTTCTCTCTACCTCTCTGTGTTCAATCTATTGTTCTGTGATTCTGTGATTGATTCGTTCTTGTTCTAAGCAGAGGAATCGATCGGACTGATCGCCAGCGACAGTTCCTCAACAGTTCCCACATAGTCCCATATTCATTAACACATGGGGCGCTACAGGTAAAGTTGCTACCCTTGGATAAGACAGCTCCCTTGGTTTGAGCCCTCAAAATTGCTTTTTTTTTATCTTTTTTGTTTTACCTTCAAAAAATCAATTTTTAATTCAAAATTTCCGGACGTATATAATTCGCCAAAACATTCTGGTAAAAGGCCTTACCCGATTTACTGACCCCCAGGAAAAAAATTTAACTGGTTACCAGAACCCTGGACAGTCTACGAGGAGGAACATCATGCAATTGGACAGTGTTGCATCATCGGCCTTGGCTCCACCGCTTCACGGCCGACCTGCCAGACAATGATGCCAAGGAAATATGCGTTGAGCAAGGTGTTTAGTTGTATTCATACAATGTATCACAAAGTTGATTAACTCTGGATAAACTGATTCAATGAAGATGTCCACTAATGATAATGATATGGATATATTGATTTAACCTATCACTGCCAATAAGTTAGACCATATTGTATGGGTCACGGAATATTATGGGCTAGAGATGAGGGGTGAAGCCCCTGCCGTATAGACTAGAGTCCTAGCTGACCATGTAAATTGGATATAAATTGTACCGTCAACTTCTGGTAACCGTAGTACGGAAGAAGCCGCCACGATTCAACTCTGGAGGACATAGCCATCGACGAATATCTAACTCTCTGCTCAGTTCGACTGAAAAAAATGGTTTATGGCTGAAATTACATTGTAGTTAGCTGAAATTACACTGTAATTGATGGTGACTTATTTGGCGTAATTAAATTAAAAAAATTTAAAATAGAAAAAATATGTTAGTCCATCACGGATAATGCAAATGAATACGGGAAAAAAACCAGGTAAAAAAAGCTAAAAAACCAAAAAGTCAGAAAAGATGAAATTTAAGAATAATAAAAAATAAGTTACAAAGCATAAGTTTAAGCCGAAATGTGTACCTAATGTGCTTTGTGTGATCATTACCCTCGTTGTGTGTTGCCGCTGGTTCCAACACTTCCTGTTCCCCCACTTCTTGATTTACGTTTGTGGACGGCATACGCTTATCCGAGGACCTGGACGAGGAGAATCTGTAGGTGGCGCAGCCAGAGTTGGTGGCTCGGGATGGCGTATGCGGTAATGCTGTCCGGGCCGCCGAGGTGGAGCAGGAGGAACGGCGCCAGAAGGAAACGAGCTTGTGCTCACGCGGCGCGCTGTTGACCGACACCGGCGAACAGGAAGTGGACGACTGAAGCGCGAGGCTCTGGGTTGCCCAATGATTCCGAAGGTCCAGCGGCCCTCCAGCCAGTAGCTGCATGCTGCATGCACTGAAATAAATTTTCACGGCAGGATCGACCTGTTTTCAGGGATTATGACGTACGTAAACATGCATGTGTGCGGAATATGTGTATACGTTCGATATAAATAAAAGGCGGCTGAATTTCCCGGGCAGTAAATGTTGCAGGCTAGTAGCGCGAAGTGTCCGAGATGAGCAGCGAAACAGGAAAATGAAGAGACTCGATCAGGCCGGTTACCGGTAAACATTGAACCGGTTAAAAATTTTGGGCTTATTTGAATTTTTTGGGAATCGGCCCAAATAGCCAAAAGGCCCACTGAGCCCAAAAATATATTGCCCTCTCGCGAACTCACGTTTTGTTTAGTCCCTGCAACTGATCCCCAATGCACCAATCGTTGGGCGGTGGCAGGGGTTTACTCACGTATGATTTTACCTAATATAAATAAAATTATTACAGTGTCTAATATAATCAATTTATAAACTCTATATTAAAAGATACACTATTTAAAAACTAATTACTGTAAATAAGTCATAAGGCATAAGTCGAAAGAAAGGAATGGTAGTCTTTAAAATAGTCATACAAATCCCAACCTTCCAGTGCCTCACTTCCTAAGCATGCTGTGTTCACTTTGTTCTTCCTGGGCAATCGCTATATGTACCCGAACTGCCGCTGCTTCGGCTCATCTGAAATCTCGATAGTCCCCAAGTAATGCTTCCTGTTGTTTATGACTGGTATATGATAAGATAAAAGAAAGAGGTTGTGTTAGCCTATACGTTGAAAGTCATCAATTTGGTATTCTTGTATTGCCTACAACTGAGACGAAATACATAGATGTGATTGAAGCTGCAAAGGAAGATTATGAGTTGCAGGACTAGTCAAGGAAATAGACGTTGATTAAGATGGAGTTCAGTTGCACTATGATAGCTAGAGTGTAATTTATTTCACTAAGAATTAGATGTATCATAGCAGGATGAAGCATATTCATGCAATGTATCACAAGATCATAGACTTGATTAACTTTGGAGGGACCAGTAAGTCAGACCATATTGTATGGTCACTGAAGATTGTGGGCTAGGAGTGTGGGGGGCGAAGCCCCTGCATGCGGTACAGACTAGAGTGTTGAACTATAGATCTTGTGATTAGGTATGTACTTTTTTTTATTTATTTTTTTGCGTCTGCATGAGAACATGAGTGTGCACAGTGTAATGTGCGTGCGCATGCTAGCCTAGGACGTGCTCGCTTGTTTTTGGTAGGCGTTGTGGTTTTGGCAGTAAGTCAGATCATGGCATGATTTGTGTCCGGATAATGGCGTGGCATGATTAGTTCCTTTCCATAAGGTGGCAAACTAAAGAAACAGGAAAGTAAAGCCTAAGATGCATACTTATGAACCACATCAAGTATAAGTAGCTTGCCAACAAGCAAAGCAATAAAATCTATAATTATAGATTATGTTATCCTAAACATTGTTGCCGCAGTGCAGATTAATCAGTAGGATACAAGTAGATATTAGAATCCCACGATGAATACAACTCTATTTAGATGTGGAGGTCCATCTACAATATCTACCGCGCTGTGCGAACGTCCGGGATTCGCCGCTAGTTATTAAGATCAACAAATTTTGTCTCTAAAAACAGAAAGGCTTGCTAAAGAAATATATCTAATCTAACAATGTTAGGTAGCTAGCAACCTAATAGCTGCTGTGATTTGTATATACATTTGTCTGGTTCTTTGTAATGAATTAATTTACGGTTTCTTATTTTATTTGGATTAACTATAAGTAGACAGCTATCTTCTTGCTAGTCCTAACTAGTATTTAGTAGTCCGCTACTCGCAACTTGCAAGACAACTAATCGCACGTTGGGCGATCGGTATCTTTACCAATAACTAAAGAAACAGGAAAGCAAAGCCTAAGACGCATGCTTATGATTTTATGAACCACAGCCAGTTGGAGTAGCTTGCCAACAAGCAAAGCAATAAAATCTATAATTATAGATTATGTTATCCTAAACATTGTTGCCGCACTGCAGATTAATCAGTAGGATACAAGTAGATATTGGAATCCCACGATGAATACTGTTAGGAAACCTGGGCCTGGACCAGCAGACCTGGCCTATGGTGGGCACCTCACCAGAGACTATAAATAGGGAGTCGTACCGGCATATTTTGTACATATGCAATCAGAAATTAATAAAGAAAGACCAGGAGTTCTCTCTACCCCTCTCTGTGTGTTCCATCTATTATTCTGTCTTCTATGATTGATTCGATTTGTTCTAAGCAGAGGAATCGATCGGACTGGTCGGCAGCGATGGTTCCTCAACATGTTATCAGCATGAGATCGCTTCGGTGAATTGAAGGTAATCATCGAAGCTTTAATAGATTGAATTTTCTAGATCGCTTTAAATTCGCAGTTTTACGCGTTCTAGATTGAATCTCTACGGTGCAAATCCGCCCTAATCTACCGCGAGCAGACCTGAAGTCATTGGCACAATGTCGATCGGTAGATTGCATCATAGGGTAGATGTTGATTGCACTGTAGATTTGTAACATCCCAATTAGGGAACTAGTGTAATTGCGAAAATTTAAAATCTTTTATTTGTTTCTCCTGTGTCTCTCAAAAGTTTTGGCGTATTTCAAATTGCTCGAGTTGATTTATTGCCAAAAGCCTAATTAATAAAGATCCAAACTTTGGAATCAAGTTCTCAACTTCAAATCTACCCTCGAATCTAGATCTGAAATTTAAATATTCGGAAATTCCTTCTCAATTTTTGGGCCTGGCCCGATTCTCCTCCCGGCCCAGCCGCTCACCTATTTCCTCCCCGGGCCGCTTTTCTTTTCTTCCTCTCCGGCCCACTCCGTTTCTTCCGCCCGGCCCGCTCCCTCTCCTTTCTCCTGGCCCAGCCGGCATCCGTCTCCTACCTCCCGCTCCTGTTCTTCTGGTTCGTCGGCCGCACCGGCACCCCGGCCGCGCCACTCTCCAAGCCAATCCGCCAGTCCGCGCCGCTCTCCGCCCCTAGTTCCGCCCACGCCGCCCCCGGTTTTGCCAGCCCCCGCCCCTGGTTTTTCCGCCTTTTCCGCGCCGCCCCATTCCGCCGGACACGCCGCCCATACCCGGCGTACGCCGCGCCCATGCCGGCGGTACTCCCCGGGCGCGCGCACAGTTGAGCGACTGCTCCCCTTCCCCGCCTATAAGAAGCCGGCCGACCCCCTTGCTTCTCTTCCCCATCGCGCTTCTTCCCCCATTTCCGGCCGCCGCCACTTTCACCGCCGCCTCCTCCTCGGCCACTCCCAGACCGATTCTTCGCGGCAGGAGCTTCTCCTCGGTGCACCGAAGCTCACCCCACCGTCGGCCAGCGCCCTCCACCGCTCGAGCTCTCCGGCCACGGCAACCCGACTGCGCCGCTGCCCAAGCACGTCGCCGGCTCGCCTCGGCCTCCCTCCGGCTCCATCGACCCCTTGGGTAAGCTCCCCGTGACTTCCTCTTGCTCATGCGCGTGCCATCTTCTCCTCTTTCTCTCTCCCGGCCGCCGGCGCCCGTTTCCCCCTCTCCGCCGGCTGCTTAGAGCCGTTGCCCGCTTGTCTTGGCGCCGTCCCGGCCGAAGCTGCCGCCTCTCGGAGCCTCCTCGCCATTTGGGGGTCCCGTTTTGGCCGGTCGCCGGCTCCTCCCCGGCCGCCCTTCGCCGACGCCGCCACTGCCATACCCGGCGCCTTCCCCTCCCCTGTTTCACCGTTCTGCTCCCTTCTCTGTTTCAGCCGACCGAGCGGCCACCTCCCTCTGTCTCTGCATGACCCGTGGGCCCGACCATAGGACTGAGTTGAGTCAAGTGTAAGAGATGAATAAAGACCAATGAATCTCATTTTATGCTAGATACTGAAATATTGTATAAAGAAATGTCCATGCATGTATCAAAATAATGTGGGTAATAATAAAAATAAGAAATTTACTCATGAGCTCATAAAGAAAAGATTTATCCAATTAAATTAACAACTTAACATTTGCAAACTAGTGCCAAATTAAGATTAATATATTAATCCCCATGTAAAACTAAGACAAGGTTACACATGGTCTATTTTTGGATGACAAGAAATCGGTATGGATCTGATAGGTATCGATGTTAAACTCTAATCTATGAAACCAATTAAAAGTTCCTCTTTTATAAATCAAAGGTACCCGGAGTCAAATCCTAAAGGATTAAAGACGCATGTTTGAAGCCTTATAAAGATAATTTCAATCTTTTCAAACATTACTCTGGAAACTCAGATAATAATTTTAACCCTCCTAAAATCTCAAGTGATCTAAGTGATATCTTCCATCTCTTGATCCAAATTGAAATCCATTAGGGCAAACTAAATAAATCAATTTAACAAGATTTTGCCACATAAAATATTGACTATAAACTGCTCATCTCTAAAACCATGGGAGCTATCTTTCCAAAAATGCTTAAAATATTTGAAGTAAAAACTTTAACATTATCTTAAAATACTGAGATTAAGATAACAAATAAAATATGATTAATAAAGTCTTAATCAAGAAAGAGCAATCCTTAGTCTTTGTCTCGCACCCAAATCCCCAATCATTATCTCAGGATTTAACTTTAACGATCGAAAATAAATAATAATAAAAGGAATAGCTTTACTAAGAAAGTCCTTGTAAGGATCCTAACTCTCCTTTTTGACAAACCACAACCGTTGATCCTATCGAATAAAATTATTAATCAAGTAAGATAATTAACTTTAGAATTGACAGCTACAATCTCAGATAAATATCGCCTCATGAAATATCAAATTTCATTAAATAATTAAAATTACTCATCTCCTGTAAAGCTCCCGCACCTTAAAATCACAAAGCTCTGTCCCCCTTTGCTATCCCAGTTAACCTCTTTATCTGCCCGTAAGTCCTATCTGACTCACGGGACTTCCTTGATAAATGTAAATTAATAAAGAGAAAGTCATCAAATAAAAGATCGAGCCTTGCCTTTCCCAAATCGGTTGAGTCTGGCCACTTCCTTTTCCAAAGTGGAGAATTCTTGTAATTACTTCTTTTTCATTTTGATCCTCGTCATCCTAAAATTTTCCCTCACGGTAAAGCTACTTAGATAATTCATTCTCCTGCCCAATTCATCTACACCTGTGTTTACCGCCCATTAATCCGAATCATCTTTCTATTCTCAATTCATAATAAATGTATAATTTAAATTAAATCGGGCATTTAAAGTGTTTGGATTTATTTGGTCTTTCTTTTCTTTGCCGCGTATTAGAATCGGGAGACTCGACGAGGCGACGGATTCGAACAGGATCGAGACTTGGGTAAACGCGAAGATCAGCAAATTATAAGCACTAACTGAGTAGGCTTTGACTTAGATCAATCAAGGCCATGGTACACCAAGCAAGGCAAGTCATCACTTTGATCATATTGATCCTACATTTTATGCAAAATTATGTTCTTTTAAACTATCAACTTGCATGCCTAATTTACTATGCAAATATATGTCAAAGCTTAAGGTAGCTACATGCCCACTTGATGTTGTATTAAATTTATTATGCCATCTTTTGATACTTGAATCACCTGATCCTTGTCACCATAGATATTAATGATAACTTTACTAGCTATAAGTCATATTAAATGCCATGCTAGTCTTGTCAAGTCCAGGCACTAGTTGCCCCGATCATCAATCTTTAAAACATAAGAATTTGTTTTGGGACAGTCATGGGATGTGCGTGGTGAGTATTTTGCTACAAGCTGTTTTATGCTTCTCAAAACCCTAAAAATCTGGTTTACCTGTGCAGGCGGTTGGTGAGAGTGGATGGTGCTGATGTCGCACGAGAACCCGTGGTTTGTGGTAAGAACCGCTTGGACAAATTAAGGATGAATCTTGTCTTGACCTCCTTGTGTAAAACCATACAACCACAAGTCTATATGGGTGCGACCTAGCTGATTAACTTGCAAGGGTTTAGTTTAGATATCATCACGGAAGATGGGTGCGAGCACTTTGGTTTACTCATACGGCGCAAGAGGGCTTCGATCGTGGTGATGTAACCCTTGCGGTGAAACCTCAGTGGGTGGTATCTAGCTAAATCGGAGTAAGGTAAAGGCTTTGTGATAAATCATCCGGGTCTCATGCCTAAGGAAGCATGTTGGCTATTAAGATGACTTATCTCTTGTGGTGAAAGTGTACAACCTCTGCAGAGTGTAAACTATTCGAATAGCCGTGCCCACTGTTAAGGGCGGACATGGGAACCTACTCGAGTTAGTTCTATTTTCAAAAACATTTGTGGATGGGATAAAACCTATCGAGAGATGTACTCGACCATGAACTTTCTGGAGAGATGTACTCAATGCGAAAACTAGCATTGGTGGAGGTAACCATGCCTTTGTAAAAGGTGGATGTAACCTACACTACAATTATTATCACATTCTCTCAATCAATTTCATAAAACATGTTTCAGTTAAAACTGCTACGTCTCAGGAGATTTTTCTTACTTATTGTAATTCCAAAACAATACTTTTAGCAAATAAAAGAAACTCAAGCCTCCCTTGACAGCTTTGCATCTATTATTACTGCATCCTGTGTGGTGGCTTGCTGAGTATCATCGTACTCATTCTTGCTTAATTGCTACCATTCAGTTAGAAAGAATAGGAATGGCAAGCCCTGCTAAGCTAAAAAGGGGTCGACAGAGCTGGAAGACGAAGAGGCCATGGACTAGGTCGCGAACCCCGATTGGTGCGCTGTGGGCAAGTCTGAGGTCCCACCTGTGAAGTTTCATTGCTGCATTTTTTGTTTTCAGCTTAACCGGCCCATGAGTAAGTATTACTGTATTAATTACGCCTTCGCATGATATGTGTTTGATATACATTAATGTATCTGTGAGCACTATCTACTGATCCAGGGAATAGTGCGGTGGAATCACAGAGGATCTGGGTTTGCTAACCTGAGGTCCGACAGAGCTGGTATCAGAGCATATCGACTGTAGGTCGTAAACCTTAGTTAGCATGGCCGTTAGCTTTATGACTAGAATTATTCCTTCAAAATCTAACTGCAAAATATAAGTAGTATTACTACTCTTATCCCTCTTAGATGATTCCCTCTCATCTATTTGCTGCCCTGGCCATTTTTAGCTCCAAGGCTCTCTTATCCCAAATTCAAACTAACGCGTGCCTGTGTTCTCTTCTGAAAAATTACCATGGGCCAAAATCATAAAACCTATATTGAGTTTTATTTACAAAAGTTGCTTATCCTTGGAAGATTAAATTGCCAACTTTTGTTTGCAAAGCATATTTCTAAGCTCATTTCAACAAACTTAAGCTTCCAAGGAAAGTTTTCCAAAAATTTAACTTCCTGCCAGTTTATTCTAAGGATTCGCTTTGATTTCCCAGACATAAGTGCAAATCCTGGTGGATTCATGTCAATCGTAAGAGAGAATCAATGGTGTGAATGTCTGGATGAAAAATAGGAAGATCAATTTGAATGATTGAATTAGTTACATGGGTGAACCAACTTGATGATCGGATTGACTGAGTAGATAGACCAGTTTACATGATTGGATTGGTTAAAATGGGTGGACCAATTTAAATGATTAGATTGGCTAAATTAGTAGACCATTGTAAAAGGACTGGACTGGCTAAATAATCGGATTGGCTAAATAAATGGAGTGGTATAGATGATTGAATTGACTAAATGAGTGGACCAACTCAAAAAGATTGGATTGGCCAAAATAATTGGATCGGTGGAATTTTAGAAAAGTGGGGAGTCTAATAACATTAGTGGATTGCAGCTTTGATAAATAGCATGGCTCCCGATGAATGTTTACATTGGTGGGATGATAGAATATAGCTGACTACTGGATGGATTATTAAAAATTCTGGGGAAACTAGGCGAAGTAATAATAATCCTTGATCTATAGATTTGAGTAATAATCTAATTCCCGGTGGTCGTTTATGGCAATGAAGTCGGTTGGAAGGAAATTTGCGAATAGTAGGACTGATCACTTGGTAAACAGATTATGAGTACACATCAATAGTGGAAAAGTTTAGATTATAATACTAATGCTACTGGTGGATTGAAATATTAGAACCATAATACAAGTGGTATTGGTGGAATTAAAGCATGGAGATATTGAAACCATGATACAAATAGGTACGGGTGGATTTAAAGGTAAAGATTTTGGAGTAATGTTCAGGTAAATAATTGAATGGGATTGAGGAATGATGAACCCAAGATTGGATTTATGATTTTATGTAGGAAAGTGAGATCCATTTTGATGAGGACATCACTTCTTCGGATACACACAACACTCCTCCACTTGACATTCAAGGACCAATCACTAGAGCTCGCGCCCGACAATTGAATTTACAGGTGAGCTCGTTCCTAAGTACTTCTTTTTGTTCATTTGAGAATCGATTGCTACCTAATGATTTAATTATGATTAGGAACCATGGAGAGGACCTAGAAGTACTTGGAGATGGGCTACGAGGCGCACAAGTCCAGCAAGGGTGGTCGAATCATGTTGGAGGTCCAACTCAAGCCGACTTCGAATCCAATTCGGAGTCCAGGACTAGGCCGCACTAAAACGGATGCCCAGATCGTATATTGGACGTTCCACATATGTATAGAAATCTGAGAAGACTACCTTTCTAATGGCTCTGGTCCCATATCAAAATTCCTTCTGAGTCAACAGGAATCGTCAAAACAAGTGGACTCAAGCCGACTTCGAATCCAATTCGGAGTCCAGGACCAGGCTGCACTAAAACGGACGCCCAGATCGCATCCGAACTTCGTTTTGGACGTTACACATATGTATGGAAATCTGAGAAGACTACCTTTCCAATGGATTTGGTCCCATGTCAAAATTCCTTCTGAGTCAACGGGAATCATCGAAACAAGTGGGCGTTCAGAATATGTCAGGGTGCTGCGCCACCGTCTTTTGGGCCGTTCGGCTTTGTATCGTGTTGGAGCCCATTAGGGGCGCGTCCAGGGGTTTTGCACGCCCCTAACTCCTCTATATTCAGCTGCCACCCCCACCATTAGGGTTTGGGTTTTGCTTAGATTGATTTGTCTTTGAACAGATTCGCCGTTCATCGGTTTGTGAGACCCCAACTTTCGAGTGCTAAATCTATCCATCTGCAATTCAGTTGTGTTCTTCCTTGTTCTTGCTTGTGTTCTTCGATTCACAGGCGAGGATTAGCCTTCTTGGCGAGGTCAACCGAGCTACGCACGGTTGATAACCTGAGGAGACGTGGTGCTGCGATTGCGGGGTTTGGGACGTGTTGTTCGGAAGCCGGATCGATTTGTGTCGCGCCTCCACCAAATCGAACATATCCAGAACCTGTTGGAAGATCGGGACCCCGTCCCCATCAAGTGGTAATCAGAGCTTCAGGTGTTCCTTCAGGTTCGAGTTTACCCTACCTTTGTTGTTTCTTTTTCATCCTAGAGTCCACGAAAAAGCCCCACAAAAAGAATTTATTCCGCTGTCAAAACCCCGTTGTGCCTTTCAATCTGTTAGTTTTGGTTTGCTAAATTGAATTTGTGTTCATATTAGCGTTGTCTAGTTGCTGGTCACATCCTTGTTCCATTAAAAATCCAAACAAAAGAAAAATTCCCCACCCCAAACCCTAATTTCCAATTTCGGCTGATTTCTCCTTTCTCTGCAGCCGCCACCAAAAACGTCATATCTTTTGATTCCGAGATTATTTTTGAGTGATACCACCTCCATTAGATTCAAAAATTCCTTATCCTTCTATCTGTAAAATTTCACGTCATTCCAGCAAGGCAGTTAAGAGATATGTGCGGTGAAAGTTGACCCAATTATCTGTTTTGAATCTGCAACAGTCAGCAGTTGTGATTTTTGTGCGAATTTCTGTGTCGGGATTCAGAAGTTATCCCCAAAATAAAATATGTATAAAAATCCGTCAGAAAACAGAAAAAAAAGAATCAGTGAAAAAAGGCATCTGACAAAAAGTTACGGTCAAAATACCGACGTGCTGTCCAGTGGACAGAAATCTTCAGTTTTCAGTTTTGAGTCAATCCTTGTGATCTTCAATTCCAAATTGCATTGGATTGAATTATCTTGTATTTACCACTCCTACACATTGCCATACATTTGATTTTAGCCTTATTCCATTCTTGGTTGATCAGCAACATAGGCTAAGTGCTAGATACGGACTATAATTCAATTCTATGCAATTCTGAAATTAACTGATTGTTCTCCATTGCTACCATATTGTGCTTTCCAAGCTACACCTACTCTTGATCAGCACAGTTTTGACCCTTGCAATCGTATCCACGCTCGACATGGTTTCACGAACCACCACCGGTTGTACCACTGCTGCTTTGGTAAGAACACTTGTAAGAGCTTGGTAAGACACTTCCTTTGCGGATTTCCACTGCCTTCCTTTCTAGTTGATAGGGATAATCCTTTTGTTTTCCCTGTGTTTCCACTAACCATGGCAGGAGACGAAGGGGATGAGACACCGGTCGATTTCAACGAGTGTGTTAGTCGCGGCTAGCTACAAGCTGCGCTCGACAAACAAAATGCTTCACTCGGCGCGAGAATGGACACCATCGTCGCCGCCATTGCCAAGTTGAACACCACGGAAGGCATTGAGCGGGTGGAGCGGTGTTTGGCTGACCTCACTGGTCGGATGGACACATTGGAGGCACACCTGCCACCTGTCAATGACGGCCATCGTCGTGATGATGACACAGTGTATGATGCGGATGGCAACATTGATCAGCGGGCGACACAAGCAAACGTCGAAAGGATATTGTTTGCTTCTGTTGCCGAGATATTGGACACTATGCTAACCGGTGCCCCCAGAAGAATCAAGACAAAAGAGCCAAGTGCTTCAAATGTGGTGACCTAGGACATTATGCGAGAGACTGCCCTCAACAAAGGTTGAACAAGCGAGAAGAGGATATCGTAGCCATCAGCCTCGGTCTTGACAAAGGGAAGGGTGTTAGCTCCAAGTGTGTCATCCAGGAACCAACAGGACCTAATGAAGCCCTACTATCAGGTCCAGAAGAACTGCCAGCTACTGCATGCGCTGAATGTGGTAAGACGGGACATGACGCCTAATCGTGCCCTCCACTACGGCAGGTTACATGCTTTACCTGCGGACAAACAGGACACTACAGCTACAATTGCCCCGCTCTGTATTGTCCTTACTGCAAGAAACACCATCTACCAGAAGGTTGTCTCAAGAACCTAGTGGCATGTACACGTTGTGGAGAAAAGGGACATGAGAAAAGTCAATGTACAACAAATTGCCCCAACTGTGGAAAAAACCACCCACCAGGAGAATGTCCAACGAGCAGGATCACCTGTTTTCTCTGTGAAGGACAAGACCACTGCCCCAAAGATTGTTCCATGAATCTGTTGCTAACCAAGGCTGCCGAGATACAAAGGCTGAGCCTCCAAGCTGCCACCAGATTTGCCATGACTAAAGCTGACAAGAGCAATTAGTATCGGTCACCTGTCATTTTAAGGGGGGTAGCCCGAATAAATAAGAAGTGTCAAAGCACCCTGAGGTTAGGCCCTACTACCACTCCAGCATAAAGAGGAGTTAGTAATCAGCACTGAAGAAACAACAAACCCCTGAAATGTCCAGCAACAAAGTGAAGCCAGCTGCAATCTATCCAAAAGGACAAGGTCTCCTATGTGGTGTTTTCCCCAAGTGTTGACCCACTTTTGTTTGGATATCCTCTCTTCGGATGGCTCCAAGAAAAGGGTGTAGTACCAAGCATTACTCTAGAACCTATTGCTAGCCAGCTTGTTCCCACCTCCTTCCTTCTACTCTACTCTAATCTCGGGGACGAGATTCCTGTTAAGGGGGTAGGGTCCGTAACATCCCAATTAGGGAACTAGTGTAATTGTGAAAATTTAAAATCTTTTATTTGTTTCTCCTGTGTCTCTCAAAAGTTTTGGCGTATTTCAAATTGCTCGAGTTGATTTATTGCCAAAAGCCTAATTAATAAAGATCCAAACTTTGGAATCAAGTTCTCAACTTCAAATCTACCCTCGAATCTAGATCTGAAATTTAAATATTCAGAAATTCCTTCTCAATTTTTGGGCCTGGCCCGATTCTCCTCCCGGCCCAGCCGCTCACCTATTTCCTCCCCGGGCCGCTTTTCTTTTCTTCCCCTCCGGCCCACTCCGTTTCTTCCGCCCGGCCCGCTCCCTCTCCTTTCTCCTGGCCCAACCGGCGTCCGTCTCCTACCTCCCGCTCCTGTTCTTCTGGTTCGTCGGCCGCACCGGCACCCCGGCCGCGACACTCTCCAAGCCAATCCGCCAGTCCGCGCCGCTCTCCGCCCCTAGTTCCGCCCACGCCGCCCCCGGTTTTGCCAGCCCCCGCCCCTGGTTTTTCCGCCTTTTCCGCGCCGCCGGACACGCCGCCCATACCCGGCGTACGCCGCGCCCATGCCGGCGGTACTCCCCGGGCGCGCGCACCAGTTGAGCGACTGCTCCCCTTCCCCGCCTATAAGAAGCCGGCCGACCCCCTTGCTTCTCTTCCCCATCGCGCTTCTTCCCCCATTTCCGGCCGGCCGCCGCCACTTTCACCGCCGCCTCCTCCTCGGCCACTCCCAGACCGATTCTTCGCGGCAGGAGCTTCTCCTCGGTGCACCGAAGCTCACCCCACCGTCGGCCAGCGCCCTCCACCGCTCGAGCTCTCCGGCCACGGCAACCCGACTGCGCCGCCTCCCAAGCACGTCGCCGGCTCGCCTCGGCCTCCCCCCGGCTCCATCGACCCCTTGGGTAAGCTCCCCGTGACTTCCTCTTGCTCATGCGCGTGCCATCTTCTCCTCTCTCTCTCTCCCGGCCGCCGGCGCCCGTTTCCCCCTCACCGCCGGCTGCTTAGAGCCGTTGCCCGCTTGTCTTGGCGCCGTCCCGGCCGAAGCTGCCGCCTCTCGGAGCCTCCTCGCCATTTGGGGGTCCCGTTTTGGCCGGTCGCCGGCTCCTCCCTGGCCGCCCTTCGCCGACGCTGCCACTGCCATACCCGGCGCCTTCCCCTCCCCTGTTTCACCGTTCTGCTCCCTTCTCTGTTTCAGCCGACCGAGCGGCCACCTCCCTCTGTCTCTGCATGACCCCTGGGCCCGACCATAGGACTGAGTTGAGTCAAGTGTAAGAGATGAATAAAGACCTATGAATCTCATTTTATGCTAGATACTGAAATGTTGTATAAAGAAATGTCCATGCATGTATCAAAATAATGTGGGTAATAATAAAAATAAGAAATGTACTCATGAGCTCATAAAGAAAAGATTTATCTAATTAAATTAACAACTTAACATTTGCAAACTACTGCCAAATTAAGATTAATATATTAATCCCCATGTAAAACTAAGACAAGGTTACACATGGTCTATTTTTGGATGACAAGAAATCGGTATGGATCTGATAGGTATCGATGTTAAACTCTAATCTATGAAACCAATTAAAAGTTCCTCTTTTATAAATCAAAGGTACCCAGAGTCAAATCCTAAAGGATTAAAGACGCATGTTTGAAGCCTTATAAAGATAATTTCAATCTTTTCAAACATTACTCTGGAAACTCGGATAATAATTTTAACCCTCCTAAAATCTCAAGTGATCTAAGTGATATCTTCCATCTCTTGATCCAAATTGAAATCCATTAGGGCAAACTAAATAAATCAATTTAACAAGATTTTGCCACATAAAATATTGACTGTAAACTGCTCATCTCTAAAACCATGGGAGCTATCTTTCAAAAATGCTTAAAATATTTGAAGTAAAAACTTTAACATTATCTTAAAATACTGAGATTAAGATAACAAATAAAATATGATTAATAAAGTCTTAATCAAGAAAGAGCAATCCTTAGTCTTTGTCTCGCACCCAAATCCCCAATCATTATCTCGGGATTTAACTTTAACGATCGAAAATAAATAATAATAAAAGGAATAGCTTTACTAAGAAAGTCCTTGTAAGGATCCTAACTCTCCTTTTTGACAAACCACAACCGTTGATCCTATCGAATAAAATTATTAATCAAGTAAGATAATTAACTTTAGAATTGACAGCTACAATCTCAGATAAATATCGCCTCATGAAATATCAAATTTCATTAAATAATTAAAATTACTCATCTCCTGTAAAGCTCCCGCACCTTAAAATCACAAAGCTCTGTCCCCCTTTGCTATCCCAGTTAACCTCTTTATCTGCCCGTAAGTCCTATCTGACTCACGGGACTTCCTTGATAAATGTCAATTAATAAAGAGAAAGTCATCAAATAAAAGATCGAGCCTTGCCTTTCTCAAATCGGTTGAGTCTGGCCACTTCCTTTTCCAAAGTGGAGAATTCCTGTAATTACTTCTTTTTCATTTTGATCCTCGTCATCATAAAATTTTCCCTCACGGTAAAGCTACTTAGATAATTCATTCTCCTGCCCAATTCATCTACCCCTGTGTTTACCGCCCATTAATCCGAATCATCTTTCTATTCTCAATTCATAATAAATGTATAATTTAAATTAAATCGGGCATTTAAAGTGTTTGGATTTATTTGGTCTTTCTTTTCTTTGCCGCGTATTAGAATCGGGAGACTCGACGAGGCGACGGATTCGAACAGGATCGAGACTTGGGTAAACGCGAAGATCAGCAAATTATAAGCACTGACTGAGTAGGCTTTGACTTAGATCAATCAAGGCCATGGTACACCAAGCAAGGCAAGTCATCACTTTGATCATATTGATCCTACATTTTATGCAAAATTATGTTCTTTTAAACTATCAACTTGCATGCCTAATTTACTATGCAAATATATGTCAAAGCTTAAGGTAGCTACATGCCCACTTGATGTTGTATTAAATTTATTATGCCATCCTTTGATACTTGAATCACCTGATCCTTGTCACCATAGATATTAATGATAACTTTACTAGCTATAAGTCATATTAAATGCCATGCTAGTCTTGTCAAGTCCAGGGCACTAGTTGCCCTGATCATCAATCTTTAAAACATAAGAATTTGTTTTGGGACAGTCATGGGATGTACGTGGCTGAGTATTTTGCTACAACTGTTTTATGCTTCTCAAAACCCTAAAAAATCTGGTTTACCTGTCTGGGCGGTTGGTGAGAGTGGATGGTGCTGATGTCGCACGAGAACCCGTGGTTTATGGTAAGAACCGCTTGGACAAATTAAGGACTGAATCTTGTACTGACCTCCTTGTGTAAAACCATACAACCACAAGTCTATATGGGTACGACCTAGCTGATTAACTTGCAAGGGTTTAGTTTAGATATCATCACGGAAGATGGGTGCCAGAGCACTGGTTTACTCATACGGCGCAAGAGGGGGCTTCTGACTGTGGCTGATGTAACCCTTCAGCGGTGAAACCTCAGCGGGGTGGTATCTAGCTAAATCGGAGTAAGGTAAAGGCTTTGTGATAAATCATCTGGGTCTCATGCCTAAGGAAGCATGTTGGCTATTAAGATGACTTATCTCTTGTGGTGAAAGTGTACAACCTCTGCAGAGTGTAAACTATTCGAATAGCCGTGCCCACGGTTAAGGGCGGACATGGGAACCTACTCGAGTTAGTTCTATTTTCAAAAACATTTGTGGATGGGATAAAACCTATCAGAGAGATGTACTCTGACCATGAACTTTTCCTGGAGAGATGTACTCCAGCGGCGAAAACTAGCATTGGTGGAGGTAACCATGCACTGTAAAAAGGTGGATGTAACCTACACTACAATTATTATCACATTCTCTCAATCAATTTCATAAAACATGTTTCAGTTAAAACTGCTACGTCTCAGGAGATTTTTCTTACTTATTGTAATTCCAAAACAATACTTTTAGCAAATAAAAGAAACTCAAGCCTCCCTTGACAGCTTTGCATCTATTATTACTGCATCCTGTGTGGTGGCTTGCTGAGTATCATCGTACTCATTCTTGCTTAATTGCTACCATTCAGTCAGAAAGAATAGGAATGGCAAGCCCTGCTATGCTAAAAAGGGGTCGACAGAGCTGGAAGACGAAGAGGCCATGGACTAGGTTGCGAACCCCAGTTGGCTGCCTGTGGGCAAGTCCTGAGGGTCCCACCTGTGTGAAGTTTCCGCTGCTGCATTTTTTTGTTTTTGGCTTAACTGGCCCATGAGTAAGTATTAATGTATTAATTACGCCTTCGCATGATATGTGTTTGATATACATTAATGTATCTGTGAGCACTATCTACTGATCCAGGGAATAGTGCGGTGGAATCACAGAGGATCTGGGTTTGCTAACCTGAGGTCCGACAAGATTAGAAAAAAGGGAAAATTTTGAACGGTTCGGTTTTGCGTGGCCACTGCGTGAGAAAAGAAAAAGAAGGGGGTGCCGGCCGATGGCCTACCGCCGGCCAGAAGCCGGTTGTGGTGCCCAAAGCGCCACTGCGCCCGCATGGGCGCCGCCGGCCAGAAGCTGTCCGTGGTGCTCGAAGTGCCACCGCACCCGCATGCGCGCCGCCGCCATCGACCTCACCGTTGGCCACCGCCCGTGGGAGATGCGCTCGAAGCACTTCTGTCGGCCCGGAGCCTGCATGCCTCGATCGTCCGAAGGAACTCCGGCCCGAAGCCACATGCGCGATGCCGACGCTGCCTTCTGGCTCGAAGCCGAGTGGCCGCCGTCCTCGCCGTCTGGCCCGCAGCCGCACCATCTGGTCTCGGTCCATGCAAGTGCGCCGCCGCGCACGAAGCCACGCCGTCTCGCCAGACCGAAGCCGTGCCTCTTCGGTTTCGCCGCCGCTCGCGTGTACCATCTGGCCACCGGCCCAATGCCGCGCCGCTCTGCAGTGCGCTCTGCCCGATGCCACCGTGCCTCGGCATCTCCGCTTGCTGCCCGCATGCGGCCACCTCCACTAGATCCTCGCGCCCGGCCGACACCCAAGGCCCGTGCCCAGCATGGCACCGGCGCCAGCGGCCTCGTCTCCTCTGCCCGTGCCCCGCATGGCGCCGCCGGCCTTGACTCCTCCGCCTACGCCCCGCATGGCGTCTCTATCACTGGCCTTGGCTCCTCCGCTCGCGCCTCGCCTGGCGCCTCCACCGCCGGCCTTGGCTCCTCCGCCCGCGCTCCGCATGGCACCGCCACCGACCTTGGCTACTTCGCCCGTGCGCATGACCGCACGCGCGCTGCTCGGTCCGGTGGCCCTTCCCCGCCGTCGCCACTAGAAAAGTGAGGGGAGGAGAAACCCTAAACCCCCTCTCTCTTGTTTTGTCGGCCGTGTAGGCCGGGAGAGCTGGGCAAACGGGCCGGACGGGAAAGAAAAAAAGAGGAAGTAGGGCCGCGCCGAAAATTTGCAGAAAAATCCTCCGATTTTCGGGAAATTACCTATTAGTCCTAAAGTTTACATTTGAGTCCCGAATTTTGCAGAGAGGCCTAGTAATTCTAAAAATTACGAATAATTCCTCAGATTTACGTATGGGTCCTGACTTTTGTAGAAAACCCCTCGAAAAATCAGAAAATTGCGTGAATTTTTCTCTGAACTGAAAATTTACGTAGAAACCCTTTGGAATTGCAAAATTCATAGAAAATTCATATTCTATCATTAAAGGGCCTCAAGAATCCAAATTTTGAATTATTTTTAACATTGGAGCTTATTTACTTCTACCATTATTATTTTCTGTATTTGTTTGTATTTATTTACTCTTTTTGGTTAATTGTAATTGTTTCAATTGCTTTTAATCACTAAAATTAGTAGTAAAAATTATGGAAAATGCATAGAAAATTATGAAACATTATGATAACCTATTGTACCATTTATTTACCCGTAGTAAATTATTCCATGCATGTTTACCAGCAATAAACTTATTTATTCCGTTCATACACATGTAGATGACTGGCATCACGAACCGGGAGTTCGAGGAGCTGGTCCAGCATGGCCAAAACTATCTGACGTGGGCATCTGATGTCGAGATAGTGCTTGGAGCCAAGATGCTCCGCGCGGCTATTGGGATTGGCAGACTGCATGACGCCCAACCCATGCTTGAGGAGAATGATCAAGCACTTCATTTTCTCAGGCACTACCTCTGCCTCACTCTCAAGAATGAGTATATGGTGGAGAAAAGCGCGCTAGCACTTTGGACTGCACTCAAGAAGCGGTTTGAGAGGCTAAAGTACACCATTCTTCCTCAAGCAGAGCAGGAGTGGATCAGACTGAGGTTTGCCGACTTTAAGACGGTTGGGGAGTACAATTCTGCCTTGCACAGGATTTGTACCAATCTTCAACTCTGTGGCAAGCAGATCACAAATGAGCAGAAGATCGAGATGACCCTGTCCACCTTCCACCCTAATGCTATTCAATCCGCCCGCAACTATCGTCAAGACGGTTACAAGGAGTACGCCGAATTGATTGATATGATGTAGGTTGCGGAGGCTCAGGACGAACTTCTCCACAAGAATTACGTCACTCAGCCACCAGGGAGCTCCGCTGGTCGCGAGGCCAACGCTAGGAGCTACAAGGTGCGAAAGCCCTTGACGAAGAGAAGGGGGAAGAAGGGTAAGGCCATTGCCTAGAAAGGCAAGTCAGATGCTCCAAGTGACAAAAAGGCTAAGAAGAGTGGCAAGACCTATGGCCAGCAGAACCAAGGTTGCTACAAGTGTGGCAAGTGGGGGCATTGGTCGCGGATATGCAAAGAACCGCAGCATGTTATTGATGCCCACCAAGCCCAGAAGAAGAAGGATGGCAAAGGGCAGCTTGAAGCCTACTTTGCAGCGGTCGAGGGGGAGCATCCTGAGCAGCTGCCTGTGTTGATGGAGGTTGAGGCCATCCTGGCAGCAGCACCCCCTTACGACCTAGAGGCAGCCACCGCCATGATTTCTCTCGAAGAGAAGATCACTCATGAGAAAATAGCCGAAGAAGTTTCTGATTTTCTAGTTGATTCAGTTTGATGCACAGAATGCATTAGACTTTAATTGTCATTTATTTTGTGTTAAAAGAACAAGTTAGAACTTGCATGGATGGTACTTTAGTTTTGTTTTCTCGTGATGGTTGGATGATTTTGGAGTAATTCATTCATTTATTTAGTTTATGACGGCATGATATGTTCTGATATTGGTGTATTTTATTTATGTGTTGAATTCCTTCTAATACATGTTAATAAAATACCGTATATTAGAACACGTGTGGCGCCCTATAGAGGAAGTGTGCCTTGCCGACAGTGGCACAACGAATATCATCTTAAGAGAGACTAAATATTTTCAGTTGATTCGTAAGAGCACTGGCAGCCTTATGACAATCGCCGGAAGCGATGCATGTATAATTGGTTCCGGAAGAGCCACAATTATACTTTCAATAAGCACAACTTTGGTCATTGAAGAAACTTTATTGTACCCAGAATCGACTAGAACTCTCCTAAGTTTTAAGGATATTCGTACCAATGGTTTCCACATTGATACTGAAGAATAGTACGGTAAGGAATACTTGCTCATCACGAAGCGCAAAGAGAATGGCAAAAGGGTATTAGAAAACTTTCTTTACTAGAAACTAGGCTATATTATACCAACATTAAAGCATGTGCAACCTACACTGTCCTGAAGACAGTATTTAGAAGCTCTGAACTATTCTAGCATGACAGATTAAGCTACCCAGGCCTTAGGATGATGAGAAATATAATTAACAATTCCCAAGGGCATAATATTAATGTGAAGAATTTCCTGAATCACGAAGATTTTGTGTGCCATGCATGTGCCACTGGGAAATTAATTACTAGACCCTCCACTCTGAAAGTGAATGATGAAATCCCTGCATTCCTGGAATGCATCTAGGGAGACATTTGCAGTCCCATTCAGCCCACCTCAGGGCCATTTAAATATTTCATGGTGCTCATTGACGCTTCCTCGAAGTGGTCATATGTGGGTCTGTTGTCCACAAGGAACCATGCTTTCGCAAAATTGATCTCGCAGCTCATTCGCATCAGAAATGTGTTTTCTGATCATCACATCAAGTCCATCAGAATGGACAACGTCAGAGAATTTACTTCAAAGGCATTTGATGATTATTGCATGACGATGGGGATTGCAGTTGAGCATTGGTACCACATGTCCATACCCAGAATGGTTTGGCAGAGGCTTTAATCAAGAGAATTAAATTTTTTGCCCGACCCCTTTTGCATAATTGTAATTAACCAGCTACATGTTGGGGACACGCAATCCTATATGCAGCAAATCTCATCAACTTTAGACCATCGGCCTATAACATCCATTCACCTATGCAACTAGCGCAATGGTCAGCACCGAAAATTTCTCATCTCATGAGGTTTGGATGCAAGGTTTATGTACCTATAACCCCTCCATAGCGCACTGCAATGGGCCCTCTCTGTAAGACTAGAATATACGTTGGTTATGAGACTGCATCCATAATCAGGTATTTGGAACCCATGTAAGGAGATTTGCATACTGCCCACTTCGCTGATTGCATTTTTGATGAGGATAATTTCCCAACATTAGGGGGAGGAAATCAACCCCTTGATGAAAAATGTCAGGAAATTACGTGGGAAGCAACGGGAATTCATGCACATGACCCGCGCACTAGTGAAACAGAGAAAGAGGTCCAGAAGATCATTGACTTGCAAGCATTAGCAAACTAACTACCTGATCACTTTAGTGATTTGAAGTGCGTGGCTAAGTCGCATGTGCCTGCACCAGAGAGGGTTGAAATACCAAAGAAAATTGAAGGTATCCCTAATCCCGTCCAGAGGCCTCAGAATAAAAGGACGAGAACAACGGCTCCTCGAATCCAAAGTAACTGGGGACGCTCGGCGAAAAAGGATAAGAAGGACTTATCACAGCCGATCACTGAAGTCCCCCGGAATGCGAAGGGGAGCCAGTTGAGACCTGGCACAAGTATGACACCTTCAGAAAACGGCATACCGGATCTGATTATCCCCATCGGCATGGATGTATGCGCACACATCGGAGCCAAAAAACTAAAGGGACTTGACACCGCAATTGGAAGAAGTGATGTGCAAGGAGAAGCTCCAGAAGAAGCAATCACTCCAGAAGTAGCAACACATGAAGAAATAGCTATAAATTATGTGCACACGGGAGAGTTCATGAACAGGACAACAGCCAATATCGATATCTATTTCGCAAAGAAAATTGCCACAATCATCGATCTTGATCTCGAGCCTGCATTGCTCACTGAATGCAAGAAAAGATCAGATTGGAAAGATTGGAAGAAGGCAATAGCAACTAAATTGCTATCTCTGAACAAAAGAGAGGTGTTTGGGCCTATATGCCGCACACCTCCCCATGTGCACCCTGTAGGGCACAAGTGGGTATTTGTTCGAAAGAGAAATGAAAGAAATGAAGTAGTGAGATACAAAGCAAGGCTGGTAGCACAAGGTTTCACTTAACGTCCTAGAGTTGATTATGAAGAAACCTACTCCCCAGTCATGAGTGGAATTACCTTTAGATATTTGATCTCAATGGCAGTGAACTTGAATTTAGAAATGAAATTGATGGATTTGGTGATTGCATACCTTTATGGTAACTTGGATTCAGATATTTATATGAAAGTCCCTGAAGGAATCCCTCTCTCGAACCAAGACAGAGCAAATAGAAATATATACAGTGTGAAACTCAGAAAGTCATTGTATGGACTGAAGCAATCTGGAAGAATGTGGTATAATCGCTTAAGCGACTTTCTCTGCAAGAAAGGCTACACGAACAATGAAGACTGTCCTTGTGTATTTATACGGCGATCCCAGAATGGATTCTGTATAATCTTAGTATATGTAGATGATCTGAACATCATCAGGACAATGGAAGACATAAAAGAAGAAAGCTCCTACTTGGAGTCGAATTTGAAATGAAAGATTTGGGCAAGACCAAATTGAGAGACCATGTGGAGGTGACCACATGTTTGTGATGAGTAATTGACACTTGGTATGGCACAGATCTTATGCTCATCCAGATCTACGCATCATCTTTGGCGGCTCTTCACATGCTCTCGTTTCCCAGTTTTCCGATGTCATGAGCTCGGAGTTTGAGATGAGCATGATGGGTGAGTTGAGCTTCTTCCTCGGCTTCCAAATTAAGCAGACTCGGGAGGGTACTTTCTTGCATCAAGGCAAGTACACTCGAGACCTCCTGAAGTGTTTCGATTTGAGTGATGGTAAGCCAGTGTCCACTCCGATGGCTACATCAGCTCCACTCGACCCAGATGAGGATGGCGAGCCTGTTGATCAGAAGGAGTATCGTAGTATGATCGGCTCCCTCTTGTACCTCACTTCCTCGAGACTGGACATACACTTCGTTGTGTGTCTTTGTGCCCGGTTTTAGGCTTCTCCTCGCGTATCTCACCGTTAGGCGGTGAAGCGCATCCTTCGGTACCTTCGAGCTACCATTGACTATGGTATCTGGTACTCTTCCTCGTCCTGTCTTTCCTTGAGAGCATACTCGGATGCAGACTTTGCCGGCTATAGGATAGATAGGAAGAGTACTTCGCACTGCCGATTCATTGGCACTTCTCGTTTCTGGTCTTCGAGGAAGCGATCCGGTGTTACCTGATCCACCGCAGAGGCCGAGTATGTTGTTGCAGCGATTCTTTGTAGCAGTGCTGGATGGTCTCGACCTGCGGGACTTTGGGTTAGTTATCGACAGTGTTTCACTCTTTTGTGATAACACTTCTGCGATCAACATTGCTAAGAACCCAGTACAGCACTCCCGGACCAAGCATATTGATATTCGCTATCACTTCCTTAGAGACCATGTAGAGAAGGGTGACATCGTGCTTCAGTTTGTGGAGAGTGACCACCAGTTGGCTGATATCTTTACCAAGCCATTGGATAGCTCTAGGTTTTCAGCTCTGCGGGGAGAGCTTGGGGTGGTTTGTCCTTACGGACTGTTGTGAGGGGAGCTTTGTGATTTACTGCTTTATTTTACTCATTATGCTCTTACTCCTATCTGTTGCATTGCATTCGGGGTGCATTGGTTTAGTCCTTCTAGCATAGGTTAGAGTGGTTCTCTTGCCTAGCTTAGACTTCTTGCTCTTATCTAGTGTTTCCAGGATGCTGCGTATTAGCTGTCTTTCTTCTCTCTAGGTGGAGTTTACTCACTTCTTGTGGGTTCTAGCGAGGGTTGGGCCACCCTCGGGTAGACAAGGTACGTGTTTGCTCCCTAGGTTGTTAGTAGACCAGCTGATAGTCCCGGAGTCATATGGGGTAGATGAGAGTCAGTCTGAGCCATAGTATCCTCTATATCTTATCTATGCTTTAAGGATTGCCTTTTGTGTTTTTCTTGCCAGTCTCTCGCATTTATTGCTTTGGTTCAGGGGGAGTTCATTTGGGAGCTTCTAGAGCTTAATTTTGACATAACTCAACTTGAACTAAAAGTTGCATCACATGTTAAGGGGGAGCTGGATTTCTTGCATATCATTCTGCATTGTAAATACCTACATTGAGCCTTGATTATTATCCTTTCATGACATGTTTACATCATTTTACATCCTGCCATGATTTGTGCTTCATTGCTAGATTGATCATGACTTCATATGTGTAGCCTAGCTTTTTGCCATGATAAGTTTATTAAAATTGCTCAACTTGAATTAAAACTTGTCATGTTAGCTTTCGAGATTAGTCTTTCTTGAGTTATCCTTTTATGATTCATGCCATGTCAAATAGGCTGATTTGAGCGTTGAATCTCTATTGAGCCTTAGATCGAGCTATTTTAGTCTCTTGATGATGCATAAGTTAGTACAATCTTCTATGGATGCTAAAAAGATCTCTTTTGTGCGAAAAAAACTGATCTCACCAATCCTCTCCTATGAGACTGCTTGCCATTGCACTTGGCATGAACTTAGGGGGAGTTTTGGATGACCAAGATCATTCTTTTAAGCTTCCTGCTTGGCATGATCGCATAAGGCTTGAGATCTAGCACATGACTAAACAAAAATCTGGTTGGCAACGACCATAAATTTCAAAAGAAAATATGTAACTTGTGCTTCATTAGCTTAATCTACAAAAAGAACCAAGTACTTAAACAAATGTTTCACTCTTGAGCTTGTAGCACTCTAATTAGGCTCAATACTAGCTTCTTGGTTCCGCTTAGCTTATTGACATGGTTTGCATCATCCTTGGATGCCTCTAGCTAGACTTTGATCATGGATGACTTGACATGCTCACAAATTGCACTTAATTTCAGATTGTCATCTGCTTTGTTTAGCATGCTTATATATATCCTGTCATGATCTAGATAGCATTCTATTGAATTATGGCTTGATGTAATACTTGTTGGTCATCTTGGATAATTCGAGGCTCTAAATGCTTAGAATAATCAAACTTCAGCCATTTCATCATTCAACATGACTTGTTCTCTTCCTTGCATCCTTGATGTGTTTATTGCCAAAATGGGGAGAATAGTGGTAGAAAGAGCCATTTTGGGAGCTTTGAGGAAAACTTCTTTGAGGAAAACTTATTCTTTCTTTTGCTCCTTGTGTCGACATGGTCATTAGCATCATTTTCTTCCTTTGGACCATGTTTGACTTCGTTCTCAAACTCATCTTTGCGCTTTTTTTGGGGTTTGTCAATATACTCATCAAGGGGGAGATTGAGAGACCATGTGGAGGTGACCACATGTTTGTGACGAGTAATTGACACTTGGTTCAGAAAGATTGAGTTTGATTTGAGTGTTTTCTGCAAAGTCGTAGCTCTTTTCCTGTAGTTGTAGTCTTCAAGAGGGCGTACGACCGGTTTTGACCTTTGTCGTAGTTCTTTGGCCGTGGTTGGAAGGCAGCAGCAGTCGCTACGACCACACTGACCGTGGTCGGAAAGCACTAGGAGCCGTTACGACTGGTTTGGCCGTGGTCAGAAGGCTATTCGACCACGTTGGCTGTGGTCGAAGCCTGTTACGACCACGTTGCCCGCGGTCTGAGGTCGCAAGTCGAAGCTACGACTGCTGCAATCAGAAGTCGGTGCTCGGGCGTACGACCACATTGAGAAGTCGGCGTTTTACGACCACGTTGGCCATGGTCGAATGCTGCTACGACCACGTTGGTCGTGGTCAAAAACTTGGTTCGCAGTTTACGACCATGTTGTGTCGTTTACGACCACTCTGGTCATGGTCGAGCGCACTTACGACTATGTTGGTCGTGATTGGAAGTCGTCAGTTGGAGCTACGACCACAGCGGTCGAAAGTCGGCGCTCGAAGTTACAACCATGTTGAGTAGTCGTGGCCTACGACCACGTTATCGCAGGAAGCGGTCGGAAGCACTCGGGTGAAGTCGTAGCGCGGTCGGTTGTGGTCGGAAGCCCATTCGATCACGTTATAGACTTAGGCTAAAAGTCATAGCTTCTGTTGTCTGGTCGTATGGCTTCCAGAAGCGGTCGTATCAGCTGGGAATTGGTCGTATGGGTTTGTGTTGAAGTCATAGACCTCGTGCATTGGATGGTTCATCATTTTGACCGGTCGAAATGCAGTTTCGACTTTGTGGTTTTTGATTTGAGCTCTGTTTCTCTGGTACAGATGTTTGAACACATTGTGTTGTGCGGTGCTATGAATGTTTGCTTGTCTGTGATGGTTTGCAGGACTTTGAGACTAGTCGTGGTGAGGCATGGATGGTCGAGACTAGGCACGGGGGTGATGAGGTCGTGAGCGGCTGGGAGATGCCAAAGACGATGAGGTCTGTGAGGTGGTTGCAAGCATGATCGGCAAGGCAGGAGGAAGCTTCCGGGAAGGCAGCGGAGTGGCATTTTGGAGAAATGCGGAAAGCTGCAAAGGGAAGCTGTGTCTCTGCCAATGCACAGGAGTTGTTGGCGCTAACGGGCAAAGCAGTGGAACCGTTGGGTTTAACGGGTAAAGCACTGGAAGTTTGTTTTCGCTAGTGGGTAAAGCAAGTGATAAAACCCGGTGTTAGGTGGGGGTTTACGGGTTCCCCCCGGTAGCAGAAGGCTATAAATAGAGAGGGTAGAGCTCGGGTGCTCGGTGAGATTCTGATCCCCGAGTTGCTCTGTTCTTTCTTGTTTATCTGTGAGTGTGTGGGTTCTAGGGATGTAGCAAGTGTGCTCATGTATCTCCCAGTTGGAGTGGCTGTAGAAACCTCCATTATCAATCATTCATCTCTCTTCCTCTATGTTGAGTTTTTGTTCTGTGAATTGTTTGATTGTTTGTTTGTGCTTTCTCTGCTTTATCCTTTCCCATGTATGTCTGAGATGATGGTTCTCATTTGTGCTCTGGCTTTCTTGATCTGAGTAAGTCCTTTGCTCGAGTTACCTTGCTTTCTTCTGCTTTGAACTGGGATCCATACTCAAGACCATTTGGTTAGGTTCTTCCCGAGAGCAGAGATTTCGATCGGGTCCTTGTGCAAATAGTCGCGCGTGCTCTCTCTGTCTTCGGTCGTTCTGTGTTCTTTCTTTTGTCGATCGACATTTCACTATGAAGTCTCGACTGCTCTGAAACTGCTTCGGTCACAGCAGGGAGTCGTTCGACTACATAGTAAGGTATCGATTGTTTTGGCCGACTCCATCATTCTTGATTAGTCTCAGTTGATTTCCTCTTGGTTTCCAGCGAGCTTTCATCTTCTGTCTTCGTAGCTTCTGTAGCTATTGGAGAAGAAGTTGGTGAGAATACTTGGGGAGTTTTTGAAGGCACCATTCACCCCCCCTCTGTTGCCATTTTGGTCCTACACAAATTCTGCTTAGGCCTACAGCTCGAGCATGCCCTGAAGGAATCTTGGTACATCAGTCGCCTACACCCAGAAGGTGCTAGAAAGGTTTGGCATTGAGTAGGCATACCCATCGAAAGTACTGGTGATCTGGAGGTCTTTACAGCAAGAAAAAGATCCTTTCTGACCTAGGGAAGAAGGGGAGGAAGTCCTGGGATTGGAATTCCCATACTTGAGTGCAGTGGGAGCACTCATGTACTTAGCAAACTGCACTAGACCAGACATTGCATTTGCCGTGAACTTGTTAGCAAGGTACAGTGCAGAACCTATCAAAAGGCATTGGCAGCGCATAAAGGACATCTTTCGATACCTCCAAGGAAGCAAGGACCTTGGATTGTTTTACAGAAAGAATCAAGATCTAAACTTGATTGGCTATGCAGATGCTAGGTACCTATCTGAATTTTTGAATTATTTTTAATTAAAAAAGGTTATAGAGATTGATAGGTAGGACGCACACATTTTAAATTCATTTTTGATTTATTTTCTAAAAGGAAAAGGCTTGAGGGGTTGATAGGTTGACCATACACTGTTCAGCACAGTGAAACATGTCCACTTGTCAGTTGCTCTTAAGCAAATGATTGGTTTAAGAAGGGTTTTTAAGTGGATGGGGCCCACATGTCATAGAGTCAAGGCTTAATGAAATGGGGGCCCGCACGTCAGCAAGGATTAACTAACACTAACTATAGTCAGTAACACTAATTAACCACATAGTTTAAACTTAACCTACATGCTACAGTCCTTTGTCTTCCCGCCGAGAGGAGCCTTGCTTGTCGCTGGCTAGAGGGACCACAGTGGCCGGAAGGGAGGGCTAAAACGGGTTGCTCTACTCGATCTACACTTCCAAGTGAGGTGGCGAGGCTCAATTTGGTGCACGGGGTGGTCGATGGCGATCTAGGCGGTAGCGAGGCACAGGCGCATGGCACCATGGTGACTGGAAGCACCAAAACCAAAATAAAGGGTAGGGGAGCTTCACGGGACGGAGGGGAACTTGCTTGAGGTGAAGATGAAACTTGGGGAAGGGTGGAGTGAGGTGGCGGCGTTGACCCGGATCAGCGAAGCTCAGGACGTCTTTGAGACTTGCTTGTGCTGCTCTAGACACGGGGAATCAGACATGGGCACAGTGAATCAAGATCAACATTGGCAGTAGCTCAGGCGACTAGGGCCAAGGAAGAAGGAGCACAAGAGGTGAGTCAAGGTGATTGGAGTGGTGGAGAGCTGATTGGGAGTGAGGGTAAGATGCCCTTGGACTTTATAGCTTGGATGCCAGTGAGAGCCGTTAGGCACCATTAAGGCCCACACGAAGGTCAAGGGAGGCGATGCTTGATGTGCGATACGGCATAGAGAGGGGATGGCGAAGTTGATGTGAGGTGCAGGCACGTGTAAAGGGAGTTAAGGTGGTGTAAGTGAAGGCGCAATGGCTACGCATGTGAAGACTGGGCATGCGGAATTGACACGGCACACGTGCGGCGAATGCGGGTGAGGCGTGGCCCAGAGGAAAGGAGAGAGGTGGGTCTAGGCATTATGATGTTGAGCTGGCGGGGCACAGTGGTGCATAGGGATGGGCGACCATGTACTGTTGTAGCACAGGAGACTGGCGGCGTACGCGACGCAAGCAGCGCATGCGTAGGGCATGCCTAGTGCGCGAATAACACAGGGGAGGGTGTGTCGGGCTAGCGTAGGCCACATGGGCCGATCCAGAGGCCAGCTAGGCCAAAGCAGAGATGGGGAATGGGCTGGGCCAAGCCCAAGTAAGGTTTTGGGTTTTTAAATTCGATTTGAATTCAGGTTTGAACTTTGATTTGAAATTCAAATTTGAATTCAAGATGGAAAATTTCACTCAAATACTTTCAAACTCCCAAAAAATGATGTTATAGATCCTGATGTGACCACACCACCAACACGTACGACCATAGCGGCCAATATCAAGAATGAACTAAAGGTGAATTCGTTTCTTCAACTTCAACATATTTTAAATGAGAATATGATGCTACTTAATGATGAAAATATATATATTTGTAGCACCACATCACTTTGGAACCAATTGAAGCAAGGGTTCAAGTTGGACAGGTTTTGGAATCCAATTCGGCCTCCAGATCAATTCGGATTCAGCCTGACAGTCCAACTTCAAACGGCAATAACTTTTGATCTAGAAGGTTTCTCAGGCCCCGTGAGTACTCGTTGGAAAGCTCTTGGAGTCTACTTTCAGATGGATCTGGTCTCACCTCCAAACTCCACCCGAGCAGATCAGAAACTGCGAAACAAGTTACGTCACTTTTCCAGTCCGAGTCAAAGTGGGCCGAAGGCCTTGTAACTTGGGCTATTTGGGCTGGTACTGTTCACGTGAACAGTACCACATGCGTGAACAGTAACTAGGAATAGTACCACATCCCTTTTCATTAGATAAGTGTGGCTTCCCCCTCCCCTATTTAAGGAGGCCGCACCCCTTTAGTTTTCCTGGGGTTTTGCTTAGATTAATCTGTCTTTGAACAGTTTCGCCGTTCATCGGTTTGTGAGACCCCAACTTGTGAACTTAATATTTATTCGCAATTTCAGATTGTATCTTGTACTCTCTTGCTTGTGTTCTCGATTTGCTTGCAGGAGATAGCCTTCTTGGCGAGGTCAATCGTGTTCGCACGGTTGATAACCAACGAGCGATGGTGTAGTGATTGCGAGGGTTCGATCTGTTTTGGTCGGAGCCTTTGGATCATCAACGTCGAGATCTCCACAATCGACTTATCAGTACCTCTCGGAAGATCGGGCCATCGTCACATCAGTTGGTATCAGAGCAACGGTTGCCCGTGAGGTAATTCTTGTATCCCTAGTTAGTAGATTGGTTTTTATTTCCTATAACCCAGAAAAAAAATTTTGCTCCACAAAAAGAGTTAATTCCGCTGTCCAAACCCCGTTGTGCCTTTCGATCTTTTAGTTTTGGTTTGCTAAATTGAATTTGTGTCCGTCATAGCATTGTCTAGTTGCTGGTCATATCTTTGTTCCGTTAAAAATCCAAACAAAAGAGAAATTCCCCACCCCAAACCCTAATTTTCAATTTCGGCTGATTTTTTCCTTCCTCTGCAGCCGCCACAAAAAATGTCATAACTTTGGATTCCGAGATTATTTTTGAGTGGGACCACCGCCATTAGATTCAAAAATCCCTTATCCATCTATCTGTAAAATTTCACATCATTCCAGCAAGGCAGTTAAGAGATGTCTGCGGTGGAAGTTGACCTAAAATTCCAGATTGAATCTGCAACAGTCGGCACTTGTGAATTTTGTGCGACTTTTTCGGTCAGTTTCCAGAACTTGGCCCCAAAACAAAAGTTGTATAAAAAGCCGTCAGGAAACGGAGAAAAAAAGAATCATTGAAAAAAGGTAACTGACAAAAAGTTACGGCCAAAATACCGACGTTCTATCTAGTGGACAGAAATCTTCAGTTTTCAGTTTTGAGTTAATCCTTGTGTTCTTCAATTCCAGATTGCATTGGATTGAATTATCTTCTATTTACCGCTCCTACACATTGCCATACACTTGTTTTTAGCCTTCTTCCATCCTTGGTTGATCAGCAACATAGGCTAAGTGCTAGATACGAACTATAATTCAATTCTATGCAATTCTGAAATTAACTGATTGTTCTCCATTGCTACCATATTGTGCCTTCCAAGCTACACCTACTCTTGATCGAACAGGTTCCCTCTTGCAATCGCACTCCACGCCGACATGGTATCACGAACCAGCCACTGGTTGTACCACCTGCTGCATTGGTAAGAACACTTGTAAGAGTGTGGTAAGACGCTTGAGAATGTGTGATTCCACCTTCCACCACCTAGTAGTTGATAGGATAATACCTTTGTGTTGTCTTTTGTTTTCTACTAACCATGACAGTGAGTCGTCGATGATCAAGAGTGTGTTTTAAAGGAGAGTTCATGAAGCTCTTGGATGAACCACGCATCGATAGGAAGCTTCAAGCTTCGACGGATACATTTCAGCGCTCCATCGATTCCATCAATGAGAGTATTGCAACACTCACTACACGCCTTGAAAGAATGGTGAATCGCCGCCAAACAATGGACGCGAGTATGATCACTATGCAGGCCAAGATCTCGAGGAGGAGATGATAATGAGAGACAAAACCGCGACGCCTTGATGCTTCATTTGCTGCCCAAGATACACGCCCACGACACCGCCTACATCAAAACCGTCATGGTATGGGAGGTAATAATTTTCAGCACCACAATGATCGTTCTAATCATGACCCATTTGCTAAAGTCAAGTTTACCATTCCATCTTTTTCTGGTCTTTATGATGCTGAAATATATCTTGATTGGGAGATGACGGTAGAGCAGAAGTTTAATTCTCACTTGGTTCCTGAGCACCATAGAGTTAGACAAGCTACTAGTGAGTTTAAGGACTTTGCTATTATCCGGTGGAATGACACAGGTACCATGCGCTACAACCTGATACATGGGAGCGGTTAAAAGAAGCTATGCGTGCTAGATTTGTTCCTCCCGCTTTTAAACATGAAATGCATAAGAAATTGCAGTGCTTAGACCAAGGTAATAAATCATCGAGGAATATTATCAAGAACTACAAATAGGCATGTTGCGTTGTAATGTTGTAGAAGATGAGGAGGATAAGATTTGTCGTTTTACGGGGTTTACGGCGTGAAATTCAGGACATTGTTTATTATAAAGATTTTACTACTATCAACCGCTTGTTCCAGCTTGCTATGCTTGCAGAAAAGAATTGCAGGTTAGGCAACAAAGGACAAGGAGCAACTTTGGAGGTATGCGTCTACATCGAGATCAATGCAGGCAAGCCAAGATAGCCCCACCTCCTATTTGTCGAGCTGCTGCCCTCTCGAGAGTAGGGCGCGTTCAGCAGCACCGCCGCCACCATCACGCGCACCGAGACGAGCAAATCTACTAGTGTGCAAACACCAGCAAAGAGCTCTTCATCGGTTGCTTCCACGGGCGTCACGACGGGCATTGTGTGCCACCGTTGTAAAGGGATGGGCCACGTCATGAGAGATTGCCCAAGTCGCGGGCGTACATTGCGGACAGAAGATGGTGGTTATGTAAGTGCTGGTGATGTTGAGGATGAATATGCTCTTGCAGCTAACCTTGCAGGTAATGGTGATGATCATGAGAACAAATCTGTGTTTGTGCCCTTTTCTGTGACTAACAGCATGCAGGTAGTTGAGAACCATGCCGAAGAGGAGCATGAGCTGATGGAATCGTTGACCCCATTGGTTGAGAATGAAGATAAGGAGATGGATGCACTTACATCATCTGAGGAGAGCCAAAAAGGTAAAGAACATGGTGCTATCATCGCTCACGGTACTGATTTAGTGCTACAACAAGACATAGAGCAACCTTGTGAGTATATACCGCTGTAGTGCAATCTTTTGATATTCCTTGTGTTGACTTAAATAAACCATGTGCTGATCTAAATTCTCATAATTTTGCACATGTTAAATTAATAACACATAAAGAAGTTTTGACTAGAATTTCTCCTGCTAATTCATTGTGTTACATCATGTTGGATCTACCTATGAAATTGTCACATGCTATGGAGAAAGTTTCTGAACTTGCATGTTCGAAATTCGTATTTAGTACCTACACCCCTGGATATAAGTTTAATTTGATTGGAGATTATGGTGTGGAAAATCAATTTCTTGTATATCGAATATGCATAACTTGTGATCACATGGATGAATTGAAACTTGCTATTTGGGACAACAATTCTTGTATGCTGAATCATGTTGAATGTGAGAGGGAAGTAAACACTTACATTTGCAAAATAAGTTGCAATAATTACTGTGTGAGAAATTTTGAATTGCTCATTAACATATATGATTACTCTTGGGTTAATAATACAATTAGCTTTTATGATCATTACTGTTTTATAACATTAATTGTGCAACAACGAAGAACTGTTAAAACGGATGACATATACATATACCATGCATACACCTTGGCTTCTTTGTTACCATATTTTCAGCTTATCAAAAGCCGAGGATGGCTTTGTTTGCAAGAAGGGGAGGATGATAAGAACATGAACCCTATGGATACAACCATATTTGCTCTACTTGTTGTTACAATTACAAGAGCTCCTACGCATCACTTAAATTATGAGGTGAGCTCGTTTCAAAGAGATTTTACTTTATTTGATAAAGAACTTATGATATTACATAATGAGAGTTTGTTGCGTTTGTTATCATACACCAAGATTTATGATCAAGATTATGCAATACGTGACACTAAACATATGTTAAAACCGAGGACGGTTTTCCATCAAGAAGGGGAGGATGATGTGACCACGCCACCAACACGTACGACCATAGCGGCCAATATCAAGAATGAACTAAAGGTGAATTCGTTTCTTCAACTTCAACATATTTTAAATGAGAATATGATGCTACTTAATGATGAAAATATATATATTTGTAGCACCACATCACTTTGGAACCAATTGAAGCAAGGGTTCAAGTTAGACAGGTTTTGGAATCCAATTCGGCCTCCAGATCAATTCGGATTCAGCCTGATAGGCCAACTTCAAACGGTCATAATTTTTGATCTAGAAGGTTTCTCAGGCCCCGTGAGTACTTGTTGGAAAGCTCTTGGAGTCTACTTTCAGATGGATCTGGTCTCACCTCCAAACTCCACCCGAGCAGATCAGAAACTGCAAAACAAGTCACGTCACTTTTCCAGTCCGAGTCAAAGTGGGCCGAAGGCCTTGTAACTTGGGCTATTTGGGCTGGTACTGTTCACGTGAACAGTACCACGCACGTGAACAGTAACTAGGAATAGTACCATATCCCTTTTCATTAGATAAGTGTGGCTTCTCCCTCCCCTATTTAAGGAGGCCGCACCCCTTTAGTTTTCCTGGGGTTTTGCTTAGATTAATCTGTCTTTGAACAGTTTCGCCGTTCATCGGTTTGTGAGACCCCAACTTGTGAACTTAATATTTATTCGCAATTTCAGATTGCATCTTGTACTCTCTTGCTTGTGTTCTCGATTCGCTTGCAGGAGATAGTCTTCTTGGCGAGGTCAATCGTGTTCGGCACGGTTGATAACCAACGGAGCAGTGGTGTAGTGATTGCGAGGGGTTCGATCTGTTTTGGTCGGAGCCTTTGGATCATCAACGTCGAGATCTCCACAATCGACTTATCAGTACCTCTCGGAAGATCGGGCCATCGTCACATCAGATCCCACCCCGCTTAAATAGAATCTCGACCCCACGATTTGAACTACTTCGAGAATAGATATGGGTAGTCTATCCTCAGCTAATCCTCGCGCTCCTAGGTGGCTTCTCTCCGTGTGGTTACTCTATTGAACTTTACAGAGATGGATGATCTGGCGCTTTGTTTGCTCTTTCATGACATTGACGATCTTAACCTGATGCTCTGGATAAGTTAGGTCATTTTGGAGCTTGATGGTTTCCACCAGGGCTTGATCTTTTGGTATTCTAAGACATTTATTGAGTTGCGAGATGTGTATCACATTGTGAATGTCTACCAGGCTTGTGGTAATTTTAGCTGGTAGGCTACTTCTCCACGCTTAGTGGTGATTGAGAATGTGCCTCATATCTCGGTGCAAAATTGCCTTTATCTTTAAACCTCTGAATTCCTTGAAGAGGTGACACCTTAAGGTAGACATGGTCTCCAACTTCAAAGGTCATTTCTCTACGATGATTGTCAGTATAGCTCTTCTGTCTAGATTGGACAGTTTATACTTGGTCTCTAATCAAACAAACTTTCTCTTCTGCCTATTTAAGTGCATTTGGCCAAAGATATAATCTTCTCTTGCTTCTGACCAATGTAGAAGGGTTCTGCACTTTCTGCCATGAGGAGCTTCGAATGGGGACATTTTCAGACTGGACTGCTAACTGTTGTTATAGAAGAACTCCGCATAAGGTAGGCATTTATTCCAATCCATGGTAAACTCCAAAGCACAAGCCCAAAGCATGTCTTCAATGATTCGTTCACCCTTTCTGTTTGTCCATCAGTCTAAGAGTGATAAGCTGTGCTAAAGGCTAGGTGAGTTCCAAGGGCGTCATGAAGACTAGCCCAGAAATGTGAGGAGAATTAGGAACCTCAATCTAAGACTATTCTCTTGGGTATTCCATGTAAACACACAATGCATGCCATATATAACTCAACCAATCTGTCTCCCTTGTAGGTGGTCTTCATAGGGATAAGGTGACCTTCATTAGTCTGTCAACTATGACTCACTAGTATAGTGCCCGTGCTAACGCTACGGTAAAATACAAAATAAGATAAAATTTGTAAAAAAATAAAACGAACAATCAAATTCATTAAGATTCACGTCTCATATATTGTATAACCAAATATTGTATCCCCTGCCCTGCCATCCTGCACCGCCGCCTCCTCCCCCGCGCCTCCACTCCCGCCGCTTCCCCTGTCCTCCACCGCGCCGCCACTCCCTCCGCTCCCCCCGTCCTCCGCCGCGCCGCCGCTCCCCATCTCCACCTCTCCCCCGCGCCTCCACTCCCTCTGCTCCCCCTGTCCTCCCCCGCGTTGCCGCTCCCCTCACCTCCTCCTCCCCACTCCGCACCGCCGCCGCTCCTCCTCCCCACCCGCGCGCCGCCGCCTCCTCCTCTCCCCACTCCTTTGCTCCGCTGCCTCCTCCCCCTCTCCTCCACTCCGCCGCCGCCTCCTAATCAAAAGCCGTGTGCTTCCACCAAAACCCTAGCCCTCCCCAAACCCCGGCTCCGCTCCGAGCTCCACCTCCGCGGCAATGTCATCGTCGAGATCAACGCGCTCGAGTATCTCCCCATTCTGATCCCGCCGCTTATATCCACTTCGTCGCGCCACGCCACACCGCCAGAGCCAGCGCCTTACTCGCCGCCGCCGCCGACATCCTCGTAAGTGTCGTCCTCATACGCGGCAACTTGCCCGAATCCCCCTTTAACTTTGCAGCGTATTTGCGCGGTAATTTGTTCGTTTGCTTGCAGAGTAAAGCGACGGAGTACGAGAGGGCGGTGTTCCGGGCGCTTTCCGCGCTGGTGGGGGAGGAGAAGGACCATACAACTCAAGCATGTGAAGCGACGGAGTACGAGAGGGATGTCTGCATGTTGTCCACAATCCCACATCTTTCAGTGGTAGTAGCGTGGTAGGTACTTGTACAAAGTTCAATTCCCCCAACATTCAGATGCATGGTTTGTCAATGCTATGCACATAGTCCACAAGATCTTGCCGTTAACTCACAAGACAATGTAAATGTAGCACTATCAACAAATTGGTTACTAAGAAGCTTTTAACGCTAGCTGGTGTAATACATAAGGAAGCTACAGGCTCAGACCACCGAATGTGATTATCTCCGCTAAACCAACAAGGAGACATTGCTGACCATGTCTTCACTGTAGCCGAACAACTTTTTTAAGGAAAAAAAGGAAAGTAAATAGAAAAGGCAAAAGGTAACACAAAAGTAGTACATTTACAGCGCTACATCAGAAGAACTGTAACAGTGAGGTAGCATCAGGACACTCCTTGATCTCTCGGTCCATTGTGCATTGGTTACGACAGATGATCCTAAAAAGCACAAACATTGCCTTCGTCAGGAATTGTGTCAAAGCAATCTTTTGGCAAATGCTATAGTAGACAACAGCAGCAACATGTAGAAGTTGGACAAAAAGCATGTGTTCACTACAAGACTACTATCGGTAGCTGCTGTTCTACAAATTGATTGAAATCCATCACATCAGGTAAGTGGTCCTAAATAGAGATCAAGAAATTTCCCCCGTCTTTTTGGGCAACAACAGGATAAATTTTGAAAGAAACAAGAACAATGCAGCAGATCTACTTGTGACAAGAATAAGTTGTGCCAAACACTTACAAATTGCAGTTCACAAACAGATTGCAGTTCACAAACATACATAAATACTTCACGCTGGTAAACTTAAAAAAAGTTACATCTCTGCGCACTCTCAATCTAATAAGAACACGAAAAAACAAGGCTAATGTCTTGCTTAACTACAGCATCACGTGTGTTATGTACTCCTATTGCAGCAAATTTGATATTCTTGCTAATAGGACCACCTGCAAATGTTCTGGCTTTATCACTCAAAAAATAAGCTCTTTCTTTTTGTTAACTGTACATCTGTAAGAGAATCGTGGTCATGTGACGGGATCATCAACCTCGGAATTAAATACCAAGCTGGGAAATGTGGTTGTTATGTCCCTGAAATGTTAAGCAAAATGATTAGCAGAGTTTTGGTCGCCTCAAATCAAATGTTCATGCAAAGAATGCAAGAATGGTTTTAAGCGGTCTAGTGGTCTACTCCACAACAACTTTCAGTTAAATGTACCACAATGTCATCAAACAACTACAGAGGGGTTCGAAGCTGCAACCTTTATACAATCAAGGAAAAATGTTGTTTACCTTTGAAACAACTACGAGAGTAGTGAAGCAATGACAACTCTTATTTACAAAACACATTAAGCTTAGACAATCAAGCTGAACAAAAAATGTTGTTTTTTCCTCAGATAGACATGTTTGTTCCCTGTACAAAAAAGGGGCCGCATAATTTATATACAAGGGCCAAAAGAGAATTTTAACATACAAGGGCCAAAAGAGAATTTTAACACATAATTCACTGGAGCATGTACAGCAGTGGCAGCAAGAATAATAGGAAGATGAAAGGCTGGCCATTTGTCGATCGAAGAGGAGGCGTCGCGAGCAGACTTGGGTAGGTTCTTCTGAGGTCCACATCGAGGATTTTCTTGAGCCATCCTTCGATGTCGGCCTTCTCCAAGCAGCTTCTTCCCGATTCATTGCTCGGACCTTTCTTGACGGAGAACTCTTTGATGCTAAGCTGAACTCCGCTAGGCCTTGGACCTTTCGGTGTTTCAAACATGTTATTTGCCAAGTTTAACTTGGATTTTTGTGCTCTTGACTTAACTTCTTTGAGCCTCTGCAGCACATTCGGTGGATTTATTAACCTCAATGAAACAAAAGCATTGTTCAAGAAACAAATGTTGCAATTTAACTTGATCGCACCAAAATACTGCATCGATGAAATGTGACAATTAAGGCCTCAGTAGTAATTGTGTGCCACCTAAGCAGTGAAGCCAGCATTTAAGTTATTTGCAATCTAAAACAAAGGTGCCGTCTTTGCATAGTCTAAGAACCTAAATAAAAAGGCACTAAGATGAAACTGAAAGCAAGGCCCATGGAATTTGATTAACTAAATGCAATCCTCTTTATGATTTCTGGATCCACACATTTCTAGTTCAGTAGCTGATTAAAATGTTCTGGTAGCATCATGCATAGTGTAAATCGTCCTAGTGCCGAAAGCAACTAGTACACACCTGTTCTTCCTGAAACCTTTGTGCCTCATTAGGAAATGCAGCACTCACAAGCTGAATATCTTCATCAGTCAACAGAAAGCAGCACTTGTCATCAGTGAGAACTTGTGGAACATCTGGCTCATCTAACAAGTCAGAAGATTCACAAATCACTGTAGCCTCCTCATCATCTCCATCCAAAACCACCAGTTCTGCTTATAAGATAAGAAGTCAACCAAAGCCTCAACATTAGGCTTATTCCAACTAAGAAGAACACTATTTTCTGCAAACAGGACAATAAGCTCTCAGTCAGAAGATATCAATAAGGGAAAATAATCCCAACAACAATGTGGTTCATTGTTAAGAGGGAATGTTAAAATGACCTAAGGAGACACTTATATGCAATAGAGAAATAATGCAAATGTTAACCTAAGAATGTTAGGTGTTGGGGTGTGGATGAATATGTGCTTTGCTACAGGTGCCTCAGCAAACCAGAAAAATGACTATTCAGCAATATCTAAGAACGTTACTGCTTTGCTACAAGGGCAATGCGCTCGACAGAAACTCCAAAGCACAACACGTGATCCAGCTCAAAAGTTTACTTCTCTAACAGCACAAGTATGATCTTCATCCTTGCTCCTCTTTCCACGAGGAAAGCTCCAGCTGGCGCTAGCCTTCCATCCCTTCACAAGTAAGCACTGCAGAGAAGGGGGAAAATGAAAGAACTTTGAGATATGAAAAATTCCTGAGCAAACTGCAGGCTACAGGGGGCAAAGAATCAAAGCTGGAAATTTAAGTTCGGTGCAGAGCAGTGTGAAACTGTATGTATTGAGATTTGAGGCAATTATGTGATAGACCATCTATAAAAGGTTATCGAGAAAATAGCATATAATAGAATACAAGTCGCAATTTTTCCAAGCGGGTAGTTGATTTAAGACATGCTCATGTTCAATCTTTAGACTTGAGTACACAACAAGATTTTGTTGTTGAAACCTAGATCCCACTCCAAATATAAGAATGGATCAAGCTCTTTACTTAAATTCCAATATAAGACTGAAGATATATTATGCTAAATGTTTTTCTAGGACATATTATGCTACATGTAATTATCTAACAAGCAATTTCAGATCTCATCATCATTGAATCAATACTGACTATTCTGTTATATGTGGATTATTGATTCTGGGGAAGCCCTAAATTAATTGCTAACAAATTTGGAGGTTATGATTATGAAAGAATAGATAAGGAGAATTACTTGTGTAGGAGCTTTGCAATCTGTGCATCCTTCCAGGCAACCAACTTGGCGTGGACGAAATTTCCCTTAGGTTTTGCCACAGGACCATGGAGCCGTCTCTCAATCCTTTGCACTGCAGCTGGACAATTCTCGCCATCTGAATGGTCAAAAGCACCACCATTGTACCCTCATAAGCACCGTCAGACTCGAAGTTCCAATCACGGGCTGCGACATACAGAATTGTCCCAAAATTCATGTTTTGCTGAAGAATTGTTGGGTCTTATGAGAATATGAGATTTAGGCCAATACTTGAGGATACACGAGACGACACAGTATCAACCTGCCAGTCCTTTTGATCCACTATCTCATCTTCCTCTTCACTAACTTTAGGCAATCTCCATTCATTGATAGCATCAATTGCCCCCATACGATCACGGTAATTATGTGAGGAGCGAGCTCGGCGCATCAATCTAGCTGGCGTGGCCTTGCGGGTGAATCTATGAGGCACTCGATTGGCTCCCTCTACTGCATATTTCAAGTGGATTTATTGAACAAGCAATGCAAGAAAATGTGAGGTCAATCTATGAACAGGACAGGCAAAAGGAGCCACCTCTCCGATCCAGCAGAGAAGGGTGCCTGGGCGTCTGTAGTCTGATGTTTCGCGGTGTAGTAGAAGGCTTCATGAAATCTCCTCTGGTTGGAACCACTAAACACTTTTTTATCCACTGCAGATTCTACGGTTGGAACTAAGAACCATGTAGCTATTAACATATCAACATGCAAAATTGATAATTGTAAGTCCATCATGAATCAATTCATTTTCCTCAGTCCAACCATAATCTATTAGCATATCGATAGCCCATACAATCTGACAAAATCCTAGAACCAGTTAAGGAATACACAAGACGGTATTGGATTGCCCAGATCTCATATTGCATTTCATCTGCTAGAGAATAACGAAGACAATGATGTAAAGTAAAACAACAGGTTAAATAATCAAAAACATCCAATAACTTTCCCCCACAGTAACTCAAATCAGGTAATAATACTTACTCTCTCCAAGACTCCAACTGTACTATCTATATCAATCAAGTTTGTATCATTGAATTGTGGGCCTCTGAAAAATATAATATGATACAAAAAATAACTCAAGAGATAAAATGTTTTTAGGTTACTGGTACTAAAACACAAAAGTTATTCTACAAAAGAATGGTGACTTGTCCAATCATGCAGAAATTGGCATGCATATTAATGTTGAATGAGGAGGACTTGATATAGTGGATAACAAGCTGTGCACTGGAATTCGCATTTACTTAGTGCATGCACAAAGAACAGCGCTAACTCATCGCCCACAAGGTTTGCACGATTGCTAGGCTTCGATAATTATCTGAGACACTTCAGGTTATCTGAGACGACAGTTCACATCCAAAGTTACAGGGGATGGGATCAAACAAGCAAGAACAGAAACTGTTGCCGAATAATCCAACTATCTCAACAAAATGGAAGTAGCCAGAAACTTGGAACCGTATGTTCAGCAAGGCTCACCTTGATGTCATGGTTCCATCTCGAGCATGCCGTGAGATCTTCTCCTCCACACTCTGCAGAGAATGAAACATTGTTGCACACCACAAACACAATAGTCCAAGTTCAAGCCCACCTCATGAATCAGAACGTTATACTACATGTCAATTTATCACAACCTTCAACTATATATCTATTGATGGTTACCAATAAGGACTCTGCTCCATAAGACCATAACAAATTTTTAATCCCAGTCATTTTCATAAAAAGACTCACAATCACTCTGTTTCAATAATGTTTAATTAGATCCATCGTCGAACCTGAAATAATTTGATGCCATTTCCATCACATTTAGGGAACACCCTCCTAACTCCGGTTATTGTACATGCACAAATTTCAGCATAGACAATTATAGATGAATGATGATATAATATAGAGCGTGAGAGAGAGGAGGTCTCATTTCTATACTGATACAACCTTCTAAAGTAGACAACTACAACATGATAATCTGCGTGGCATCCCTACTAAGGACTCTTATCAGCTTAAATACATTCCCTTGCAAACCCCACGAAAGAGAAACGATAATTATGAACTCCGCATAGCCTCAGAATTGCAACAATTTTCACACAAAACATAGCAAAGCAGCGGTGTTTGAAATAAACCCTACTCAATCATGGAGCTGTGATGTTAGCATCGACCAAATCAAGCGCAACCTAATCGCGATCCTGCACAAAGCGCAGTTTGAACACCCAAGAAGTAAATTGAAACCAAATCGAACAAGGAGGAGAGGGGAGGCATACCTCGCGGCGCTGGACGGTCCCGCCAGAGCTCGTGGCTGGCAAAGCGGCGCGTGCAGCGGGACGGCAGCGTAGGAGGCGCCGACCATCGCCGCCGCCACGCCGAGCGAGTAAGCCGGCGTCGCCTCGAGCTCTTCTCCCGGCCCGCGCGCGGCTGGCGGGGAGGAGGAAGAGGCGAGCCCGCGGCGGAGGAAGGCGTGGGCCGCGGGGGGCCATGGTCGGCGCGGGGGCTGGCGGTGGAGGAGCGAGAGGGAGAGGTGGTGGTGGAGGAGCCTCGGGAGCGGAGGCATCGCAGCGGCGCGGCGGTGAGAGACTGAGAGGGGATGTCGCCGCCGCGATTCGCTGTTCGGTGTGCAGCGGCCGGACGCGGGCGGTGGAGGAGGCCGGCGGGGGAGACGGCCGGCGGCGGCGGGTCTCCAAGGGGCAGCCGGCGGCGGCGCCCCAGGGGCATTTCTTGGTGGCGGCTGGTCCAGGGCTCCATGAGGACGTAGGAAATGGCCGCCGGCGGCTGCTCTGAATACTCCACGCCGTCACTCGCCACCGCCACCTCCTCCTTCTCTGCAGTCGATGAATCCGTAGCTACGCCGCGTCCATCCTCGCGCCGCTCGACACCCATCTCATCCTCATCATCGCCGTCGTCCTCCTCGGAGTCTTCGTCTACGTCGTCCGAGTCATGGTCGTCCATCTCTTCGTCCTCATCCTTGGAACATGGGATTCGAGATGGCAAGCGGCAGTGAGAAGATCGGGGAGGCGCGGGGGAGCGGCGGGAGCGGAGATCGGGGAGGATGGGGGAGCGGAGGTGCGGGGGAGCGGTGGGAGCGGAGATTCGGGGAAGGCGAGGGAGCGGAGGCGCGGGGGAGGCGGAGGGACAGGGGAGAACGCGGGGGAGGCGCGGGGGAGAACGGGGTTTCTGCGTAGCGGGAGGTGGCGGCGACCTGCATGCGAGCCACGAGCGTAAGGGACGCGGGAGGGGTACTGCACATCCATTGAAGGATGATCGTTCGAATCAAATGTCGTAATGGATACATCTGACATGGCATGCCACAAAGGCCTGCTAAACTAAATGCTATGCTCTATAACAGTTCACAAGTTTTTTCTCTGTAAAGGCCTGCAAAGTCCCCAAATTCTAGCGATTACTGCAGCTTCATTACATATGAAGTATATCCGTCTACTGTGCGATCTCTTAAGATATAAAATATGGAGCATACGGGAGGCAAGAAGAAAGAAGTGAGGTCCAGGATATTAATAATGATCTTAGGATTACGCCTACAAGAATATCGATAGGCAAAGCTAAGTATCTCACACCGCTTATTACCATCTAATTGTAAATTTGTGCGGTGTTATACGCAATGCCATTCGCATTTATCCAATTCTTAGATAGGATGGAAGCAAATTGCCCAAGGCAAATACATGAAACAAGAGTACACATTAAGCTGGATCGGTTGATCACGTGGTCTACATAATTTCCTACTAAAATGCAGATGCATAGTGCAAGACATTGCAACGGATGGTACTTGTCTCGAGTGGGCATTCCATCGAGCACCTTCCTCGCTGAAGAGCGCTGCCGCACCACCGAGAGCGCCGGCAAGCTGCGTGGGGAGAAGTCATGGTTTTGAGCCCGAGTGCTCGACCTTGTAGAGCTACTCCGTGACGGCGGCGCCGACGACGCCGGTGTAGAAGGCGGCGACGAGGTGCCGACGAGCGGCCGAAGGATCGCGGCGTAATAACATGTATCCTAATCCAACAAGAAATCCAATGACAAACCAACACGCTGGTGCATGCATCAAAGCTACCCGACATGCCGCAAAAGCGAGCGCATGATATGTGAAGAAGCCAAGAAAATAACAAACCTAAATCAGAGAAGAACAAAATAAAAGGTGGCGCACCAAATGCTTTAGCATCTCCGGTGTTCTTGATATGTGTACTGATACACTTAAAAATTTTTAAAAACATAACCACAAAATGTAGTAGTAAATAGCGGGTAGTAAATATTATACCTCCACATAGCTCGATTGATATGGCTAACCATTCTTTGCTTTTAGGATTTGCAAGCGGATCTTCCACTCTGCGACCAACCGATACAACTCTTCTTGGATCGGGTAGATCTACAAAATCCATATGTGAAATCCATTAGGTGAAACAGCAGAGCACCAAACGAGACAAGAGAATATGGTATGTCAAGCTGAGTAAGAAAACTTACTTCGCCAAACACAGCTCGTAGACCATTTATGCGCTTCGCATCGCCTAATTTTATTTCACGTGCAAATACCTCCAACTTCTCCTTTATTTGTTGGTTCACTATAGACTCAATTTTCTCAAATCTTCAGTGAACAGGTTTCCTGTTAAGGAACAATAGTTGAATTGACAAGCCAAGGAAATACATCATGTGAATGCAATAGGAAAAGAACCATATCGGACCATGGGAGAAATCAAATCTCAGCTTCTCGGGAGAACAATGGAACCTTTCTGGTCAACATGATCACCAAGTACTTCCTGCACTTATAATGGCATAATCATCAAGAGTGCAAAAGAGCACCTGTGTAAATTTTAGAGAAGCAAAGAAACATACCCTTAAAGCAAATTTCAGCATATGGGTACACGTATGGTTTGGAGCAATCAGAGCACGCCGAATGTAATCAACCTACCAATCGCAACATGAATATTGAAATATGATTTAGCAAATATCACAGATGAACTAATTCAGTATAAAGATTTCGTTAGTAAACAATTTTACCTTGCAAGTCACTTTATCGCCAACAGACAAGGAACCTTTTGTAAATGAGCCAATATGCAGAACATAGCCAGCAAACACTTGGACATTGTTCACAGTGAAAGATCCGAATGACCATTCAATACTCCCAGTGTCATATATCTGATGCCGAAAAATTCATATGTCAGGTAAAAAAGAATCATACAATGTATGGCACAACAATGACAAACAAATGGATAGATTTTCAAGATCTTGAATGTAAATTGCCCCTAGCTTCTTGAAGGCTATTCTACAACCACAAATTGGAACAAACTTGTTCAACCAATTATCTCTATCATTCTAGACGTGGAGATTAAGGAGAACCCGATAACCCTTTTATCCTAGAATAGAACACGATAAGGAGTAATTGCTCTGTTTATCAAATTTCAATCCCTTACGCTACCTTAGGCATCCCAAACGTCAATTGACCAACGGAACTAAACTTGCAGCAACGATTGCCACTACCAACATTCGCATCCTCACCGGGTCGATGTGGTCGATCTCTTGCCACACTCAAAGGTGAAGGCCACAACTATCGACGCCGGATTAGAAACATCGGGCGCTGCAACACCGAGTGTGATTCAGACCCATGTACCACATGAACAAATCTCGGTGATTGCGAGAGGAGGGGAGATGGAGACGCCTCACCTTGTCACCGACGCACGGCGCCTTGGGCCTCGGACGCGTGGAGGTCGAGGTCGGCGTCGCCGCAAAGACGCGTGGTTGTAGTCGCCGCCATCGAGCTCCACCGACACGAGTCCGAGCAGCAGCCGCCGATGCTCGGGTTAGGGTTCACCTCCTCCCCTCCACCGGCGTGCGGCGCGGGGCCGAGGGGCGTCGCCATGACCGCCTCCTCGGGGACGGGCGCTGCGGCGTCCGCGTCAGCGGCGGCGCCGGCCTCCCCTCCATCCGCCACCTTGCGCTTGCGGGAGCTAGCGTCGGCCGCCTCCCGCGCCAGCTTCGCGTCTGGGTGTGGGCTCCGGAGTTCGAGACGGCGGCTTCGATCCGGGTGGAATCTCGCCTCTGCGGTGTGTGTGTGTGTGTGTCTTCTCCTTCCTTCCGGGTGGGGTGGGGAGGAGGAGGAGGCGGCGGCGGCGCGGGGTGGGGAGGAGGAGCGGCAGCGGTGCGGAGTGGGGAGGAGGAGGTGAGGGGAGCAGCTGCGCGGGGGAGGACGGGGGGAGCGGAGGGAGTGGAGGCGCGGGGGAGAGGTGGAGATGGGGAGCGGCGGCGCGGTGGAGGACGGGGAGGCGCTGGGGAGGCGGAGGGAGCGGAGGAGGCGCGGGGGAGGAGGGCGAGGCGCTGGGGAGGCGGAGGGAGCGGAGGAGGCGCGGGGGAGGAGGGGGAGGCGGAGGGAGCGGAGGAGGCACGGGGGAGGAGGGGGAGGCGCGGGGGAGGAGGCGAACCCTGCGGCAAAGGCGGCTGCGAGGAGGGGGAAGGGAGGGAAGCGGGAGAGGGAGAGAGCGGCGACGGGGAGGAGGAGCGGGAGCGGGCAGGGGATTGTGGGAGTTGGAGACGGAGGGCGAAGGGGTACTGCAGATCCATTGAAGGATGACCGTCGGATATGGTTGAGTAAGGAGAGAGAATGGAGGAGAGTTAATCTGGTGCGGACGTTTTTAGGATGGTGTAATTCTGGGTGCATATTGTGGTGTGGACGTAGTTAAGGTCATGACTGTGGAGCAGATAATTGTTGGGTGGGTGTAGGATAATTTTAACTGGTGGATTATTAGTTTAGATATGGAATCATATCTGGACTTAATTCATGGTAGGCTAGTGATGAAATCCAACCCAACTTCTTCCCACTTTAACTAAGGGATTTGTAGGGGTTGCATCAATTTAGCGGGCCTTTGGTGCTTGGCTTTAATCCTTTGGCATACATCACAACAAGCTACAAACTCGGTGATCTTGGTGTCAACTAAGATGGATACACACCTCTGTCTAAGTTGGTTCACCTTCTGTATTTATAAAGTAGTCGTTCGATTTAAAAAATACTTAATACTATGGAGTGATTTATAATTTTTTATATAGTTAGTTTCTCCTCTTTTGGAGTCCTCTAAATAAGCACATGCTTTCACTGGTTTTTTTGCAAACCCTACTCTCACTGTCTTACCATGTGCACAAATGCTAAACACCACAACTACTATACCCTAACCTATGCACCAAATACCCCAAAACACCAAACCTCACTCCCCACATTGGATCCTCTACCGAACACCAAACATCCACCAATGCACAACACTACCCTCGCACCGGATCATGCCCAACACACACACAATCCCACACATGCATACATACACAACACAGCCACACATGCACACAATTCCCCTAACTCCCTTCGACTTCTCTTCACATGCCACACAGCACCCCTCATTGCCCCCCCTCTCTCTCCCCCCACATGACGCCACCGCTGTGGTGGTTTGGGCACACCCTACAGGCCATTGCCGGGCAAGGTCCGGTGCCTCTACCTCCTCCATCGGTCTCGCGCACCTCCATAACCTGGTGCCCCCTCCCCTCGTCACATCATGCTCTAGTTTCTGTTGATTCGGTTTTCCCCTTGGTTTGGCTTGGACATGGCCGAGCACCATGGCCCCGTTGCCATACGGTGCTTCGGTTGCCCCTTAGCGGCTCCTCGGTCCTTGCCTCGCCTTCGTCATGCCTTGTTTTAATCAACCATGGCTTTGGCTCTGGTTCAACACCCTTCTTTCACCAGAGATGGTTTTCCCTACCTTTCATCTATACACTTTATTTTTTAGTTCCAATTTTAGCTTGCTCTAATTTCTAATCACACATGGTAGGGGAAAGTGTTGTGGCTTTGGGGGTCACATCGGGACTTGGTGGGCGGCATGCCCTGGGGAGCATGTCGCCCCCCAAGGGCGTTCGACAGTTCTTCCACAAACTTGCCACCATCATGTTGCGGGTGGGCTGGCTGATGTTCAAATGGTCCCTTCTCATGCCATCTCCCTTTTTGGCTTGTGCTTGTGGTGATGTGGTGGGTTGTTTGTGTGTGCGTTCTGCTGAGGTTGTGCTAAAGTTGTGCCATGATGGATAGAGAGAACAGGGTTTTTCCCAAAACCTACTTGTTTGTCGAGCTAAAAATGGCAAGAGTTGATGGCAATGTTTGCGGTGACTACCACATCGCTTGCATGTGTGATGGTTCATCCTCCCTTTTGTCACTGTGATGGCTATTGGCTTGCTATCCTGGTTCTTGTTTGGTTCACCTAGAGCGGTCCCAACTGACGTCTAAGGTCCTATGACTCCGTGGTTATTGTCTTCTCTCCTTCATTTTCCTCTACTCTCTAGCTCCTCTCCTCTGGCTTCATCTTCCTCACTTCCTTTCTGTGGCTGGTTGGTTTGGTGGTGGAGGTGGTTAGCTGGTGCGTTGTGGTTGGCTAAGCTATGCAGTGAGTGTGGGCTCTTTGCTTGACTCTATGATTGGCTTGCTTATGAATGGAGGCATAGTTAGCTGGATTCTGCCTATTAGATTGTGCAAAGAACTAGCTGCCCTTGCCTTCTCTTCTTAGACCTCTTGCCATCTGTGGGCTTGGGTAAAATCCTAGGACCTCTGGTCCATAGGGTGATTTCGGCACTATTCTTTAGTTTTTCTACTGCAAAAGATAAGTTGGTAAAATAAAAGTGGGTGTTGGGCTAAGTTTTCAACCGAGTGATGAGACCCACTTAAGTGAGAGGTGCCAGCCAGCCCCGGACGGTCCAGGTATCTCGATGAGCACTATTTGATTTGGCATTCCAAAGCTGAAGGGTTCTGATGGCAAAACAATTTATTTCTTTTATTCTTCTTTGGATTGTTTTTATTCTTCGCTCTTTGATCGCAAAAGAAAAAGGTTTGGTGTTGAGTTGGTTTCGAAGGGTTTCAACTCGTCGAGCAACACACGGAGAATGCAATACCATGAATAATGCAAATGTAATTTTATTTCTTTCTCGATTTAATGTATTACACGCAATGTAATTATTTATGTCTTGATGCGTATTAAATTCTTGTAATGGATCAAGTGTTGTTATAATTTTTTTGTTAGTTTGATTTTTAAGAGTCAAGTTTGAATTCTTGTAATTCATGTGTTGTAATTAACTTTGATTAACTGTTTATTTCAATTTAATTACACTATTAGAGTTAGTTACTAATTAGGGTTCTTTCATGGTTGTCCTAGAGGGAGTAGGCGGTGATGTTGTCCGGGCCACCGAGGTGTATCAGGAGCAACGATGCCTAGAACACGATGAGCCGGTGCTCACGTGGCGCGCTGCAGAGTGTGACACTACTACAGAAATAGTATCAGTAGATGCCAAATCACAGACGATTTGATAAAACTGTCTGTGACAGACACTATCACAGACGGTTTTAATTTGGAGACCATCTATGTTGTTGGCATCGGAAACAAGGAGTATCACAGACGGTTCTTACCAATGAACCGTCCGTGATACTGGAATATCACAGACAGTCTTTAATAAAAACTGTCTATGATAATATGAGAATTATCACAGATGGTTTTTTTATTAAATACCGTCTGTGATAATCATACTATATATTTATTGCGCCGCTCAGAACCGCATCTGTCTCATTTCGATCCAGATCTAGCCGGTGCTGCACCTGGAGGAGGCAAGGATTTTAGGCCAGTTAATTTGGTGGATTTCAGGCGGTGCTGCACCTAGAGCTTTGAAGATTCATACGTTCCTGGTTGCCCTAGATATGGTTAGTAATGAAATTTATTTTTCTTTGCATTATAATTTAGATCTAAGTTTTGGTGAGTGTTATTGAAGATGGTTTGCATCTACTTGACCATACATGATCAGTTCCCGTCATGTGGGAGGCCAAATTTGTAAAATTTGTTGGTTATATACCTTCAGCGATCGCTGGGGAAATAGCTGTTGTGTTTATAATATGAATTAAGTAAGCAAAGCCTCAATGCATGTGGTATATATGTAGTAATAATTAATTAATTTAATTTTTAATACTAAGTTGTTATATATATGCATAACGTAGGACTAAAGCTGGATGTATGCCGCAAACTGTGTGAGTGAAGAGTACATTAATGGTGTGTCAGCTTTTACATGAGCTGTCGAGGAGGATATGTTGAAGAAGGGGGTGGAATATATGTACTGTCCATGCACTGACTGTGAGAATTTAAAGATGTTTAAGAACCAAGAGCAGATTGGAGCGCACTTGATTCGGAGGAGCTTCAAAAAGGGTTATACATGTTGGATCAGTCATGGCGAAGTCAATGAGCCGGATGACATCGCCGGTGAAGTGAATGATATGCCGCCGGATGATGTCGATTGTTGTTCTAATTCGGATAGGTTGCATGATGACAATCTGGATCAGATGCTTCGCGATATAGAAGAGAACTATGATGAGGGAGAGTATGTTAAATTCCGGGGCTTGATGGAGTACTCGGAGAAACCTTTGTTCACGTGCTGTAGGTCAAAGTACAGGAGGTTGTCGTCCGTGCTTGAACTGTTGAAATTGAGGGCAAGCAACGGTTGGTCCGACAAGAGTTTCACGGCGCTGCTAGGTCTTTTAGCGGACATGCTTCCGGAGGGAAATGAGTTGCCTAAAACCACGTATAAAAGCCAAGAAGGTTCTTTGTCCGTTGGGAATGGAAGTAGAAAGAATACATGCATGTCCGAACGATTGTATCCTCTACCGTAAAGAGTATGCAAACATGCATGTATGTCCGGTGTGCAATGCATCCCGATACAAACGTAACAATCAATCAGATGATGGCGAGAGAGCAGAGGCGAAGAAAGGACCTCCTGCTAAGGTGGTATGGTATTTTCCTATAATTCCCCATTTGAAAAGGTTTTTTGCAAATCCAAAGGAGGCAAAACTGCTGCGTTGGCACTCGGAGGAGCGCAAGAAGGATGGAATGCTAAGACACCTTGCTAATTCCGCACAGTAGAGAAACATCGATAGGAGTTTTGCAGACTTCGGTGCAGAACCAAGGAATATAAGGTTTGGACTGAGTACAGATGGAATGAATCCTTTCAGTAGCATGAGCAGCCGACATAGCATATGGCCCGTGACTCTCTGCATCTATAACCTTCCTCATTGGTTGTGTATGAAATGAAAGTATATTTTGCTGTCGATACTTATCCAAGGGCCAAAACAACCTGGGAATGATATTGATGTGTTCCTAGCACCGCTGGTGGAAGATCTAAAAGTACTATGGAACGAACGGGTACAGGTATGGGATGCATACAAACGAGAGAACTTCACTCTGCGCTCCTTATTATTCTGCACCTTAAATGATTATCCTGCCCTTGGTAACCTATCGGGCCATAGTACAAAAGGTGCCAAAGCTTGTACTCACTGTTTAGATAGTACCGAGAGTGTGTGGCTGAAACACTCACGCAAAACCGTCTACATGCGTCACTGCCGGTTCCTTCGGAGGGCTCACTCATACCGCAAGATGAAGAAACAATTTGACGGAGAGAAGGAAGACGGTTCAGCTCCAAGGCATTTAAGGGGGCACGAGGTTTATGATATGGTTAAGGATTTAGATGTTGTCCTCGGAAAGGGACATAAATTGAGGGCTCATGAGAAGAACACCTGGAAGAAGAGATCAATATTTTGGGACTTACCTTATTGGGAGTACCTAGATGTTTGACACTGCATCGACGTCATGCACATAGAAAAGAATGTATGCGATAGCTTGATTGGTCTCTTACTGAATATTCGTGATAAAACAAAGGACACTTGAACGCACGGCTTGACATGGCTGATATGGACATCAGGCTTGAGTTAGCACCGACATGCACTGATAATGGACGAATGTACCTTCCCCCTACGTGTTACACTCTGTCCAAGGCTGAGAAAACAGAACTGTGTCAGTGCTTGCATGGTGTCAAAGTTCCGTCTGGTTACTCCGGCAACGTGAAGAAACTTATTTCGATGCAAGATTTGAAGTTAAATGGCATGAAGTCTCATGATTGTCATGTGCTGATGACACAGATGCTCCCTATTGCAATTAGAAATATTTTGCCGATCAAAGTCCGAGAGACAATCATGAGGCTATGTTATTTCTTTAACACAATTGCTCAAAAAGTCATCGATCCCGAAGGACTAGATGCTCTGCAGGACGAGGTGGTGATGACTCTATGTCACCTTGAAATGTATTTCCCTCCTTCGTTTTTCGATATCATGGTCCATCTCATTGTTCACGTTGTGTGGGAGATAAAAATGTGTGGGCCCGTATTCCTACGTAGCATGTACCCATTTGAGAGGTTCATGGGAATTCTCAAGTCCTATGTACGGAATCGTTCTCGGCCGGAGGGTAGCATCGTCGAAGGTTATGCAAGTGAAGAGGTCATTGAGTTTTGTGTCGATTATATGGCTCAGATTCAACCGATAGGTGTGCCTCAATCTCGTCATGAGGGGAGGCTGAAAGGTCTCGGAACTATCGGAAGGAAAGCAATCACTCCAGATATGGACACGTATACTCAAGCCCATTTTACGGTGTTGCAACACATAACTGAAGTGGCGCCTTATGTCGACCTGCACAAGGATGTGCTTCGGCAACAGAATCCGGAGCGGCCGGATGTTTGGATCATGAGGCAACACAATAGTCGGTTCAACCAATGGTTGAAGAAGCAAATCGCTAGGAGCTCGCCAAGTGAGACGCTGACATGGTTGGCAAAAGGGCCGACATTTACAGTTGTGACATGGCAAGGATAGGACAAAATGGGTACACATTCTATACGCAGTCTCAGGATGTAAAGAGCACTAACCAGAACAGCGGTATCCGCATAGATGCGTTCAGGACTGATGGGTCGAGAAACTCGTACTATGGCTTCATAGAAGAGATTTGGGAGCTCGACTATGTGGTTTTTAAGATCCCCTTATTTCGCTGTCGTTGGGTGCATCTCCCACAGGTGAAGGTTGACAAGTACGGTGTCACTACCGTGGACCTCCAACGTGTCGGGTACAAAGACGAACCATTCATACTCGCCAATCAAGTTGTTCAAGTTTTCTATGTAACCGACCTGGCAAATAAGAAACGCCATGTAGTTCTTCATGGAAAAAGGAGAATTGTCAGAGTAGAGAATGTAGTTGACGAGGAAGAATACAATCAATTTGACGAGTTACCTCCTTTTGGAAATGGCATAAGGGTCGACGACGAATAACATGACGAAACTTGTTACGTACACATTGATCATGATGAAGAGCTAATTTTTAAAGGAAATAAGCAAGTACAATGACAATGTGCATGTGTGTGATGTATATGTCAATTGGCATTTATGTATACAACAATGCATGTGTGTGATGTATATGTGAAAATATGTGAAGAAATACATTGTGTGAGGTTGGTGAAAATGTGTGAATGCAGCTGGTTGGTGAAAATGTGTGAATGCAGCTGGTTGGTGTTTGTCTTAATAACTGGGTGGATGGGCTTATCACAGATGGTTCTACACGTAGAACCGTCTGTGATAGTTTAGAATCGTCTATGATAAGCCTACTATCCCAGACGGTTCTATGTTTAGAACCGTCTGTGATAGTAGGCTTATCTGTCACACCCCAAAATTTGCTTCTTGGAAAAATTTAAACTCAAAGTAATTGATTTAAAGTAATTGGATTTTGTTTGGCTTTTCTGAATTTCCTGGAGTTTAAAAACCTATTTTTAAATCTAAAAAGTAATTTAAAACATAGAAATAGAATACCAACAGTAGTTGGAAATAATTTTATGTAGTCCAAAATGTGTCCAGGAGCTTCTGTGAATTTTTCTGGAATTTTTGGAGGTATTTTCATATTTTTCGAGGCCTAATTAATTTTCTAGCCTTTTCGAAAATCTAAATCAAATTCTAAAAATAAAAATCCCAACCTCCCCTCCGCCGCCACGTGGGCGGGTGGATACCGCCACGTCGCCGCTCGGCCCATCTAGGCCGCACTCTCCTCTCCTCGCCGCCGGCGGGCCGGCCCGTCGGCCCGCCTTCCTCCTCCTCGCTCGACGCGTGGGCGGCTCGGATGAGCCGTGTCTTGCGCCCGCCTCAATCCACCGCTCCCTCCCACTTAGCGCGCCCGCCGCACGATCTGCATCGGGTTACGTGGCGCCATCCGCACCACGCACCTTGCTCTCGCCGGCTGCGGGCCCCGCTGGTCGATTCCGTCGTCTCGCGCGGACGCCGGACTCCTCCTTTCTCTCTCCCGAAGAATCCGCGGCCGAATCCCACTCGAACTCGGCCTCTTTCTTGAGTTGAGCGCGATTCGAACTCACGGGCGATAAGCGTCTTATCCCCTAAAAGCCGGAGCTCGCGTTGCCTCAGCGGCTTATCCCCAAAATTGAATCGACCTCGGCCGTCGACCGGTGAGAATTCCCGCTGCCTCACCCTCCCGAGCCCTATAAATAGCCCCTCGGCCTTCGCCTCTCCCGCACCACCTCCCGGCACCCTCCACCTCTTCTCGGAGCCACAGAGGCGCCCGCGCCGAGCTTCTCTCTCCGCGAGCCCCGCCCAACTCCGACGAGCTCTCCCCGTCGCCTCAGACCTCCCCGGAGCCCGTAGCCGCCACCTGCAGATTCTCCGAGCATCGGCGGATCTCCTGGGCACCTCGGCCACCTCTTCTCGTCGCCGGAGCGCCGTCGCACCGGGGCACCCGAGCTGCCTCCGCTGCTCCCTCGCCGCCGGCCGTCTCCGTTCATCCCCGGACCTCACCAACTCCTCCAACCGAACCCCCTTCGCACGCAGATTACAATCTACGCACCGCCTGAACCTCTCCGGCCCATCCTCGCCGCCGGCGCCGTCGCCTCCGACCATCGCTGCCCGGGCCACCCGAAGGTATCCCTCAAAGGGATTTGCTGCCCTTTATGGGTAGGCAAAGCCTCCCCCTCCCCTCTGGTTAGCAGCGCGCGATTTCAACTCCCCGGTGCGCGTTCGAGCCTTCGGCTCCGCGCGCTGGGTTGAGTTTTTCGTTTATTTTCCGCGCTGACAAGTGGGTCCCACCGTCGCGGCGGCGTCTGCGGGCCGCTCGCCGCTGGGTCCCATCTGCTCTGCGCCGACCTCGACAAGTGGGTCCGGATCGATGGGTCCCACCGCCGCTGACCGAGGCAGATGAGGTCACTGGCAGAGGGGTCCCACAGGTCAGTGACCGCAGAGGGTCTACTGGTCAGTGGGTCCCATCTGTCAGTTTCTCAGAATAAAATAAAAGATTAAAAATTAAATATCCCGATGGCCCCACCTGTCAGAAATTTTCGAATTTCTGGATTTATTCAAGCGAGAATTTCAAATGATCATAACTTTCTCATTTTAACTCCAATTTCAGCCATTCAAATTTCTAAATTCATCTAAAATCATGATCTATTCAAATATGGCCTCTATTGAATTTTTGGATTTTATTTGAATTTTATTTGTATTTATTTGCTTTGTTGCTTCGTCTTTTCTCGCGTAGATTCCAACGTTGTCGATTGATCCTCTTCACAGCAGCAAGAAGACCCAGAAACCCTGCAAGAAGGCAAGTCTCCTTTGATCATCTTGAACCTATGATTTTGAAATGTTTTAATTATTTTAAATGTTATGCATTGCTATTTACATAAAATGATAATTCAAATCTTAAGGTAGTAGTTAATCCAACCTTGTTATGCCCTCCATTGGAATTGATTGTCATGTACCCTTGTCACCCTAGAACTTCCTTTGTCTCATTAATGAGATTATTATTTATTCTTTGACAATGATAGTATGGTAGTATAATGCTTAGTCATGCTAAATATATACCCTTGGAACTTTGAAGCTGGAAATTATGATTTCTTGTTGAAACCCTTGTGTTTACAAAGTTGTGGTGATTGGAGTTACCACTTGTTTCCTTTAAATAAAATAAAAATGTGAAAGATGGTTTAGATTAGGGTGGATGGTTGGTTTGGCTTGGTGCGATTAGCACGAGATCTTGTTAAGCGTATGTTCCACCTAGTCAATTAAGGACCGACGCTTGTGTTTGTCAGGATCGAGCATTAACCGTACAACCACAAGTCTATATGGAGTACGACCTAGCCGACTAACTTATGATAGTCTAGTTTAGGTGCCACCGATGGAAAGTGGGTGCCGAGGATGGTAGTTATCCACAGTGAGGGACAGGATTTCTGTACTCATACGGCGCAAGAGGGGCTTCGGTTCGGGCGGTTAGCCTACTGCGGTGAAACCTCGCGGGTGGTATCTAGCTAGATTAGAGTAAGGTAAAGGCTTTGTGATATTTTATCCGGTCTCATGCCAAAGGAAGCGTGTTGACTTTTAGGATAATTTATCTCTTGTGGGTAAAGTTGTACAACCTCTGCGAGTGTAAAACTATTCGAATAGCCGTGCCCACGGTCAAGGGCGGCAAGGAATGCATTCACATGGTAGATTTCGGTTTTGGTTTTAAAATCAAAGTTTTGGAATTCCGAGAGTGGAGGAACTCTCGGAAGGGTATCTGGCGATTGGAGCCAGAGAGGGTGGATTTAACCGCAATATTAAACTTGTTCAAGTTGTTTAAGCTAGTGTTGGTAGTTGGAACCTTCACTAGAGAATTATTGATAGTTTACGCTAAGCGGTTACTTTATTAAATTGATGCCTTGAAAATAATTAGTAGTAATTGAATTTTAAAATGTTGCTTTGTGCAAAAGAACCATATAGCCTTCCTTGGTTAAGCCTTGCATCTATGCATTTTCCCAAGACTTGCGGAGTACTTTATGTACTCACATGCTACACTCAAAAATAAATCTCGAGAAGAATACGAAGCTCAAGAAGGTGACTACGACTACTTGCGGTGGCTTCGATGAAGGATTCCAGAGTTCTAGGTCGCGCTTGATCAATTGCACGTGGCGTATTGATGGGTCTTCACCGAAGTTTATCTTTTGCTTCATTGTGTTTCGTGTGTGCGAGGTCTTGAAACCTCAATTGTAATAATGAGACCTTTCGGTCTGTACTCTTTACTATTGTAATAAAGCGTTGCTGGTTATGTATTCATTTCTGTTTAACTGTGTGCACTAGCTTTGATCTGGGACTAGTGCAGTAATACACAGAGGGCCCGGGTTCGGAAATCCGGGGTCTCGACAGAGATGGTATCAGAGCCAATTTGACTGTAGGACGTGACCTAGATTGAGAATGGCAAAACCCTAAGGATTTGTATTTATAAAAAGTATGTTAAAAATACATAAGTTTCTTTGCTTCTACTCTCCTCTTTCTTAGTATTCCGTTCTTGTCTTTACACTCCCTTTTGAAAACTTTTTACTAATCTTTTCTTTTATTCAACTTTGTAGATGGCCGCTGCCCCGTGGGACTACTACTCACATGGAGAGGATCTTTGGAGATTTCGCTAGCCTTCTCCGACAGTTGATGCAGTGCTTGGAGTACCGTCAGCCGCCCATTTTCAGGGGACGAAAGACACGGATCCTGGATCGAGACTTGTGGTCGATGGAGGTATTCCTGTATGCACGGGATGGGGAATTCAACTCCCAAAAATACCCCATCAAGCACCCTCGGTCCCATTGTTTGCTGTTGTCCAGATGCAGACGTCTCGCCATTGACGAGTTGTGCCATTTGCACAAGGATGCTGTACATCAGTCCCCCTTTTGCTTCTTCATCAACCCTCGAGCAGGACAGAGGTATCCAGATCCTTTTGACATTCCAGTTGACGACCCTCGACTGTCACATCAGGTGCAGCTCACCCAGGCGATGGCAGTCACTTATGCTAGAGCTCAAGAGAAATAGGACAACTCGGATGCTTCTCACTTCGATTATCAAGCACTCCGACACTCTCGCGCCGGCTTCTTGGGACTGACAGACGAGTTTGGACTAAGACGTCTCAAAGCTGTACCAGACTACACGCCGTCTTTGCCAATGCCAGCTGCCGTCCCCAACAACCGCGCACCATTGCGACCTGCAGGACTCCGTACCAGGCTCACAGCACGCAAGAAGGTGCATCGCCCCAGTCAGCTACCCGTCATCACCCTCACGAAGCGCAAGCCTTCCCTTCCCTTCGTGCTCGGCGCCTTGATGCAACCGCCCCGTGTTTCGACCGCTTGTGATTGCTCACGACATCACGTAAATGAGCAAGAAGAACCAGAAGAAGAACCAGAAGAACCAGAGGAAGAACCGGAAGAAGAACCCGAGGAGGACCCTGAGGAGCGCGTCTTTGGAGAGGATTAGTAGTCTTTTGAGTCAGTAGTACCCAAATAATGCCCACGTTATTAGAACGCTTTTATTATGCTTGGTGTGCTAGAGGGACTGTACCAAGCCTAAGTGCACTGTGGTACAGCCATTCTTAAAACTAGTTTGATTTCAATAAAGGTTCTTTCGCTTTAGTTGAATGATTGTTTCTTTCTTGTGTGTTGGCTTGGGATGTGACTTAGTCTCCCTAAATCTCTTACCTTTGCTATTTCCCTCTTACCTTCTGCTAACCTGAAACCGCTTCAGATGGTGAACACAAGGAGCAACCCTGACAACAGCCGTGATGCCAACCCTCAGCCAGAGAACAACATTCCACCACCCCCTGCTCAAGCCCCCAGCTTGGAGCAGATGATGGCCATGCAACTGCAGCTTCTTCAAGCTTTAGCTCAAAACCAAGTGCAGCAAGCTCCGCAGGCACCCAACCAAGCTCCCCAGTCTAGGATGGGAGAATTTATGAGAACAAGGCCTCCTACTTTTGCTGGTTCAGTGGATCCAATGGAGGCAGATGATTGGATCAAGGATGTGGAAAGGAAGCTGGTCCTAGCCCAATGCAATGACAATGAGAAGGTGTTATATGCTGCCCACCAACTCAAAGGAATCGCTGCTAATTGGTGGGAGAATTATCGCGCCGCCCATCAAAACGCGCAAGCTATCGCATGGGATGAATTTAAGGAAGCTTTCCGCACCGCGCATATTCCTACGGGAATAATGGACATGAAGAAGAGAGAGTTCTACCAGCTGCAGCAAGGGAACCTTAGCGTTTCCGAATACCTGAACAAATTCACTCAACTATACAGGTATGTGTCTGAAGAGATCACATCGGAGGCAACGAAGATCTGGAGGTTCATGCAAGGACTCGACCCCAACCTCAAGGTGCAGCTAGTGTCGAATGATTTTCCAACCTTCCAACACATGGTGAACAAGGCCTTTGTACAAGAAGATGCTCAACGTCAACTGTATGAAAGTAGGAAGAGAAAATTTCAAGCTCAGCAGGGTGCGAGTGGTTCCCGATTCCGCCCTAACCCACCTCAGTTCCATAGAACCTCAGAACCAATTGTGCCAAGGACTCCATTCGGACCTCGCCCAAACTCACAAGTTTCCCGAGCAGGCAATGGTGTTCAACCCAGTGAGCCGGACTTCAGCAGCAGGAGTGCGGTGCTTCAGCTGCAAGAACATGGGGCATTATGCTAGCAATGTCCCGTAAGCGCCAGTGTGACCCGATTCGCTTCAATTTGGGAACGACACCGATCTGAACTCCAAATGCAGGACAAGGCCGTGGGACCCCTCAGACTCCAAGGGCTCCACAAGTGGTGAGCAGAGGACATCTCAACCATGTGACCGCGGAAGCAGCCCAGGATGCACCTGACGTAGTTTTGGGTAAGTTCCTTGTCAACTCAGTACCCGCATCAGCATTATTTGATTCTGGAGCTTCGCATTCTTTTGTGTCAAAAGATTTTGTTGAGAAATATAATTGGGATGTGCGTAAACTAAAGACCCCTATGCTAGTCAATCCCCTTGAAAGGAAATGAGGACTAACACAGTTTGCCCTAGTGCAACTGTGGATATCAATGGAGTTAGATTTCTAGCGAATCTTATCATAATAGATTCCAAGAGTCTAGATGTGATACTTGGAATGGATTGGTTAACTAAGTATAAAGGGCAGATAGATTGTGTCGATCGAGCGGTTACGGTTACCAACTCGGACGGAATCCAAGTAAGATATAAGTCAAACACCTCTTCCCAGAATAGGTGTGGATTGAATAGTGTGAAGGGAGTAGCCTTGGAAAAGGTACCCATTGTAAGTGAGTACCCGGATGTATTCCCCGAAGATTTGCCGGGAATGCCGCCAGACAGAGAAGTTAAATTTGTCATCAACCTGATACCCGGTACAGCTCCTATATCAAAGAGACCCTATCGAATGTCTGCGAACGATTTGGCTGAAGTTAAGAAGCAGATTGAAGAGTTGCAAGATAAAGGTTTTGTGAGACCAAGCTCGTCACCTTGGGGAGCACCAGTACTGCTAGTAAAGAAGAAAGATGGTAGTCTTCGCATGTGCGTGGATTATCGATCTCTGAATGATGTGACGATCAAGAACAAATATCCTTTGCCCCGGATAGATGATCTGTTTGATCAATTGAAAGGTTCATGTGTCTTCTCCAAGATTGACCTTGGTCGAGTTATCACCGATTGAAGATAAGACCGGAGGATATACCAAAGACGACATTTGCTACCCGTTATGGATTGTATGAGTATACGGTGATGTCATTTGGCTTGACAAATGCACCGCATATTTTATGAACTGATGAATAAAGTGTTCATGGAATATTTGGATAAGTTTGTAGTGGTGTTCATCGATGATATTCTGATTTATTCCAAGAATGAGGAAGAGCATACGGAGCATCTAAGGATAGTTTTGGAAAAACTTAGAGAACACCGGTTGTACGCCAAGTTTAGCAAGTGCGAGTTCGGTTGAGGAAAGTAGCCTTTTAGGTCATGTGATTTCCGCAGGAGGAGTATCCGTAGACCACGAGAAAGTAAATGATGTGCTTAATTGGATGCAACCAAAATCGATGATCCGAGATCGAAGTTTTCTTGGGTGGCAGGATACTATCGTCGCTTTATTGAAGGCTTCTCCAAGCTTGCAAGACCTCTTACCAGTTGCTAAAGAAGGAGAAGAAGTTTGAATGGAGTAAGTCATGTGAGAATAGTTTTCAAGAATTGAAGAAGAGGTTAACGTCTGCGCGGTGTTAACACTCCGGATATTAGGAAGGATTTTGAAGTCTTCGTGATGCATCAAGACAAGGATTAGGCTGCGTCTTGATGCAAGAAAGAAGGGTAGTTGCATATGCTTCAAGGCAAGCGCGACGCATGAGGAGAATTACCCAACCCATGATTTAGAGCTTGCTGCCGTAGTGCATGCTCTAAAAATTTGGAGGCATTATCTGATCGGTAATCGCTGCGAGATTTATACAGACCACAAAAGTTTGAAGTATATATTTACTCAACCCGATCTCAATATGAGGCAAAGGAGATGGCTTGAGTTGATAAAGGATTATGATATTGGGATACATTATCATCCGGGACAGGCTAATGTGGTAGCTGATGCTTTGAGTCGAAAAAGTTACTGTACCAAGCTGTGGATTAAGGATAGTATGCCAGCACTTCAAGAGGAATTTCAGCGGCTCAACTTACAAGTAGTAGAAGAAGGGTTCTTAGCCACTTTGGAAGTTCAACCAACCTTAGAAGAGCAAATCAGAGTAGCACAAAAAGAGGACAAGTATGTCCAGGAGATCAAGGATGATATGAAGAACGGGAAAGCATCAGAATTTTCCGAGGATGAACAAGGTACCGTCTGGTTTGGGAAAAGAATTATGGTGCCTGAGAAGAGAGAAATAAAAGAGTTAATCATGAAGGAAGCTCATGAATCCAGATACTCAATACACCCCGGGAGTACCAAGATGTATCAAGATCTCAAGGAAAGATACTGGTGGGCAGGTATGAAACGGGAGATTGCAGAGTGTGTGGCTTTGTGTGATGTGTGCCAACGGATTAAAGCTGAACACCAGAGACCTGCTGGACTTTTGCAACCATTGCAGATCCCTGAGTGGAAATGGGAAGAAATTGGTATGGATTTTATAACTGGATTACCAAGAACCAAAACAGGACACGATTCAATTTGGGTTATAGTGGATCGTTTGACAAAAGTTGCCCATTTCATTCCAGTAAAGACCACATACTCCGGGGATAGACTTGCAGAGTTGTATATGTCAAGGATTGTGAGTTTACATGGAGTCCCAAAGAAGATTGTGTCAGATCGAGGAACCCAATTCACTTCAAGGTTTTGGCAGAAGCTACATGAACTTCTGGGCACCAATTTGAATTTCAGTACAGCTTATCATCCCCAGACGGATGGGCAAACAGAAAGAGTAAATCAGATTCTGGAAGACATGTTGAGAGCTTGTGCCCTATCAAACAAGGATAGTTGGGACCAGAGTTTACCTTACGCAGAGTTCTCTTACAATATGATTATCAATCCAGTTTACAAATGTCACCGTTCAAGCCTTATGCGGTAGAAAGTGCAGGACTCCATTGTATTGGAAAGAGACAGGAGAGGGACAAGTATTCGGGCCAGATGTGTTGAGGCAAGCCGAAGAACAAGTTCGCCTAATTCAGGATAGGTTAAAAACAGCACAAACGAGGCAGAAGAGCTATGCGGATAATCGTCGAAGGGCATTAGAATTTGTACCCGGGGATCATGTTTACCTTAAGGTGTCACCTCTCAAAGGGATGAGACGTTTTGGAGTCAGTGGAAAGCTTGCTCCTAGATTCATTGGACCCTTTCCAGTGGTAGCAAAACGAGGAGAAGTTGCTTACCAGTTGGAGCTTCCGCCTCAGCTGTCAAAGGTGCATGACGTCTTCCATGTATCCCGGTGAGGAAGTGTCTCCGAGTGCGAAGAGCAGATGCCTCTAGATGAAATAAATGTGAAGGAGGACCTCACCTATCCGAGTATCCATTAAAATTTTGGAGGAATCGTAAGCGTCAGACGCGAAACAAGGTCATCAAGTTCTGTAAAGTGCAGTGGAGCAACCATTCGGAATCGGAAGCGACTTGGGAACGTGAAGAGGATCTAAAAGAAGAGTTTCCCGACCTCTTTTCCCGTCCATCCGAATCTCGGGGTCGAGATTCTTTCTAAGGGGGGTAGGTTTGTCACACCCCAAAATTTGCTTCTTGGAAAAATTTAAACTCAAAGTAATTGATTTAAAGTAATTGGATTTTGTTTGGCTTTTCTGAATTTCCTGGAGTTTAAAAACCTATTTTTAAATCTAAAAAGTAATTTAAAACATAGAAATAGAATACCAACAGTAGTTGGAAATAATTTTATGTAGTCCAAAATGTGTCCAGGAGCTTCTGTGAATTTTTCTGGAATTTTTGGAGGTATTTTCATATTTTTCTGAGGCCTTATTAATTTTCTAGCCTTTTCTGAAAATCTAAATCAAATTCTAAAAATAAAAATCCCAACCTCCCCTCCGGCCGCCACGTGGACGGGTGGATACCGCCCACGTCGCCGCTCGGCCCATCTAGGCCGCACCTCCCTCTCCCTCGCTGCTTCGCGGGCCCGGCCCGTCAGCCCCGCCTTCCTCCCCTCCTCGCTCGACGCGTGGACGGCTCGGATGAGCCGTGTCTTCGCGCCTGGCCTCAATCCACCGCTCCCTCCCACTTAAGCGCGCCCGCCGCACGATCTGCATCGGGGTTACGTGGCCGCCATCCGCACCACGCACCTTGCTCGCCGATCGCGGCCCCGCTGGTCGGTTCGCGTCTCGCGCGGACGCCGGACTCCTCCTCCTTTCTCTCTCTCGAAGAATCCGCGACCGAATCCCACTCGAACTCGGCCTCTTTCTTGAGTTGAGCGCGATTCGAACTCACCGGGGATAAGCGTCTTATCCCCTAAAGCCCGAGCTCGCGTTGCCTCCGACGGCTTATCCCCAAAATTGAATCGACCTCGGCCGTCGACTTGGTGAGAATTCCCGCTGCCTCACCCTCCCGAGCCCTATAAATAGCCCCTCGGCCTTCGCCTCTCCCGCACCACCTCCCAAAGCACCCTCCACCTCTTCTCCGGAGCCCTGAGACGCCCCGCAGCCGAGCTTCTCTCTCCGCGAGCCCCGCCCAACTCCGACGAGCTCTCCCCGTCGCCTCAGACCTCCCCGGAGCCCGTAGCCGCCACCTGCAGATTCTCCGAGCATCGGCGGATCTCCTGGGCACCTCGGCCACCTCTTCTCGTCGCCGGAGCGCCGTCGCACCGGGGCACCCGAGCTGCCTCCGCTGCTCCCTCGCCGCCGGCCGTCTCCGTTCATCCCCGGACCTCACCAACTCCTCCAACCGAACCCCCTTCGCACGCAGATTACAATCTACGCACCGCCTGAACCTCTCCGGCCCATCCTCGCCGCCGGCGCCGTCGCCTCCGACCATCGCTGCCCGGGCCACCCGAAGGTATCCCTCAAAGGGATTTGCTGCCCTTTATGGGTAGGCAAAGCCTCCCCCTCCCCTCTGGTTAGCAGCGCGCGATTTCAACTCCCCGGTGCGCGTTCGAGCCTTCGGCTCCGCGCGCTGGGTTGAGTTTTTCGTTTATTTTCCGCGCTGACAAGTGGGTCCCACCGTCAGCGGCAGCCGTCTGTGCGGGCCACTACCGCCTGGGTCCCATCTGTCTGCGCCAGCCTCTGACAAGTGGGTCCAGATCGATGGGTCCCACCGCCGATGACCGAGGCAGATGAGGTCACTGGCAGAGGGGTCCCACAGGTCAGTGACCGCAGAGGGTCTACTGGTCAGTGGGTCCCATCTGTCAGTTTCTCAGAATAAAATAAAAGATTAAAAATTAAATATCCCAGTGGGCCCCACCTGTCAGAAATTTTCGAATTTCTGGATTTATTCAAACTGAGAATTTCAAATGATCATAACTTTCTCATTTTAACTCCAATTTCAGCCATTCAAATTTCTAAATTCATCTAAAATCATGGTCTATTCAAATATGGCCTCTATTGAATTTTTGGATTTTATTTGAATTTTATTTGTATTTATTTGCTTTGTTGCTTCGTCTTTTCTCGCGTAGATTCCAACGTTGTCGACGATCCCTCTTCACAGCAGCAAGAAGACCCAGAAACCCTGCAAGAAGGCAAGTCTCCTTTGATCATCTTGAACCTATGATTTTGAAATGTTTTAATTATTTTAAATGTTATGCATTGCTATTTACATAAAATGATAATTCAAATCTTAAGGTAGTAGTTAATCCAACCTTGTTATGCCCTCCATTGGAATTGATTGTCATGTACCCTTGTCACCCTAGAACTTCCTTTGTCTCATTAATGAGATTATTATTTATTCTTTGACAATGATAGTATGGTAGTATAATGCTTAGTCATGCTAAATATATACCCTTGGAACTTTGAAACTGGGAAATTATGATTTACTGTTGAAACCCTTGTGTTTACAAAGTTGTGGTGATTGGAGTTACCACTGTTTCCTTTAAATAAAATAAAAATGTGAAAGATGGTTTAGATTAGGGTGGATGGTTGGTTTGGCTTGGTGCAGTTAGCACGAGATCTTGTTAAGCGTATGTTCCACCCTAGTCAATTAAGGACCGACGCTTGTGTTTGTCAGGCCGAGCATTAACCGTACAACCACAAGTCTATATGGGTACGACCTAGGTGACTAACTTATGATAGTCTAGTTTAGTTGCCACCGGTGGAAAGTGGGTGCCGAGGATGGGTGGTTATCCACAGTGAGGGACAGGATTTCATGTACTCATACGGCGCAAGAGGGGCTTGGTTGGGCGGTTAGCCTACTGCGGTGAAACCTCGTGGGTGGTATCTAGCTAGATTAGAGTAAGGTAAAGGCTTTGTGATATTTTATCCGGGTCTCATGCCAAAGGAAGCGTGTTGACTTTTAGGATAATTTATCTCTTGTGGGTAAAGTTGTACAACCTCTGCAGAGTAAAACTATTCGAATAGCCGTGCCCACGGTCAAGGGCGGGCAAGGAATGCATTCACATGGTAGATTTCGGTTTTGGTTTTAAAATCAAAGTTTTGGAATTCCGAGAGTGGAGGAACTCTCGGAAGGGTATCTGGCGATTGGAGCAGAGAGGTGGATTTAACCCGCAATATTAAACTTGTTCAAGTTGTTTAAGCTAGTGTTGGTAGTTGGAACCTTCACTAGAGAATTATTGATAGTTTCTGCTAAAGCAGTTACTTTATTAAATTGATGCCTTCGAAAATAATTAGTAGTAATTGAATTTTAAAATGTTGCTTTGTGCAAAAGAACCATATAGCCTTCCTTGGTTAAGCCTTGCATCTATGCATTTTTCCCAAGACTTGCGGAGTACTTTATGTACTCACATGCTACACTCAAAAATAAATCTCAGAAGAATACGAAGCTCAAGAAGGTGACTACGACTACTTCGCCGGTGGCTTCGATGAAGGATTCCAGGAGTTCTAGGTCGCGCTTCCCCAGTCAATTGCCTGTGGCGTATTGATGGGTCTTCACCGAGTTTATCTTTTGCTTCCGCTGTGTTTCGTGTGTGCGAGGTCTTGAAACCTCAATTGTAATAATGAGACCTTTCGGTCTGTACTCTTTACTATTGTAATAAAGCGTTGCTGGTTATGTATTCATTTACATTTAGCGTGTGCACTAGCTTTGATGCGGGACTAGTGCGATAATACACGAGAGGCCCGGGTTCGGAAATCCGGGGTCTCGACATTATCACAGACGGTTCTAAGTGTAGAACCGTCTGTAATAATCCCCTATATATACCCTCTAGGGTTTTCCATGTATTCTGCAGTTATTCTACATCTAAATCCCCATCTGCCTCCCCGAGCCCTCGTCGGCCGCCTCCCCGTGCCGTCACTGCCGCCTCCTCGAGCCGTCGTCCCCGCCTTCCTCGAGCCCTCGCCGGCGCCTCCTCGAGCCGTCGCCGGCCGCCTCCCTCGAGCCGTCGCCGCCGCCTCCCCGAGCCGTCGCCATCACCTCCCTCGAGCCCTCGCCGGCCGCCTCCCCGAGCCCTCGTCGTCGCCTCCTCGAGTCGTCGCCGCCGCTTCCCTCGAGCCCTCGCCGGCCACCTCCCCGAGCCGTCGCCGCCGCCTCCCTCGAGCCCTCGCCGGCCACCTCCCCGAGCCGTCGCCGCCGCCTCCTCGCATCTGTGAGTTTCGCCGCCGCCTCATCTGTCAACTTCAAAGACTATGTGTGTGGGTTTGGTGATTGCTCTGTGATGAACTAATCAAAGATTGAATAGATCTTGATAATGGGATAAGGATTTTGAGCTCTAGTGATTAGTCTTCTACTGTCTATATCCATGCAGACTTTCGGCTGGTTAGGTTTGTTCATGTGCACTTAAGTCCTTGCTGTGCAGTACTCTAGCTGATATATTAGTTAAGTCATTTATATGCCATGTTTATCATGTTTGCGCTATTATAATAATTGCGGGAATTAAACTAAGAAATATGCTTATGCCTCATCTGTCAAGTTCAATATATAGTATTAGCAACTAAAGTAGGTGTTAAGTATTAGCAACTAAAGTAGGTGTTAAGTAGGTGTTAGCAACTAACTCTACTCTATCTATATATCTATAAACAACTGATGATATTTAAGGTTTAATCAAGAGAAAATATAAGATCTACATCATATATTGAGCCTCTACGCCTCTCCTCCTTCCTAACATTGAGCCTCTCTTCCTCATCTTCCTCATCTTGCTCTCTTCCTATCATAAGCACAGTCCTCCCTTCTCCCCCTCCCCTCTCCTCTCTTCCTAACATTGAGCATCAAATGTATGTTCTTTGTTCTAACCAATCAATGTACAAACATCTATTTTTATGTAAACTATCTGGCTAAAGGTTATAGTTGGAACCAATCAATATGATCACTTTCTTATCTTATGCTAATAGACCCACAAATTGAGCAACATGTCATCCGCGCATTCTTCAACACCATCGCCGGAGGCGTCTGCTTCAAAATCAAGACACCAAGGAAGAGGGCTATCGAAGAAGCACGAGGGCGATTACCATCACACGGTCGATGTATCGGGTCCCTCTCCTTCCTCATAAGCGATAGCGCATGGAGAAGCATGATCGGAATAGTTGCACGCAATTGATATCACATTCAATTCGTGGAAGGGCGATACTGCGACTCGCAAAAGAGAGCTGCTGACAGAAATTTTGGCATCGTTCGAGATCCCAGAAGAACACCAAGACGCCGTGCAACGACAAGCCTTGCTAGGGGCGTGCAAAGCATAGAAGAACTTCAAGAGCAAGCTTGTCAAGGACTACGTGGAGGAGGACAAAACACCCTTTCATAAATACCCATTCCTGGAACCACAATGGGAAGAGTTCAAGGCTTCGAAGACGACCGAAGATTTCAAAAGTACAAGTGCTGCGCACAAGGCCCTCCAGGCAAAAAACACACACCCCCATAGACTTGGCAGAGCTGGGTATGCGGTTAAAATCCCGCAGTGGAGGAACGAGGACGATCAGGCAGCCCTGCAGGACACCGCCCCGCCATTTGCCAATATCCCAGATGAGCGCGCTCGAAATTGGATTAGAGCAAGGTCATCCACAACGACATCGAGGGACGTCTCCTTTCGAAACCCTGCAGACCAGCCCAGTGTCCCAGCGCCTGGTAAGATATCGATCGAACTACATAGCTTGTAATTACTCCACAACTTCGTTCGAAGTGAAATGACATGTCGTGCTCTTGCAGGAAGAGCTGAGTTTTGAATCTACCCTGGGATCATTCCAGAGAACAAGAGATAATGATATGCTCTCCACGGCCCTGGGAAACAAGGAGCACTTGGGCCGTACGAGAGGCCTTGGGCTTTACGTTTCTTGGAAACATGGTTTCCAAGATGACTCCGAAATGTATCGGCGCAGGAAGAGAAACAAAGCCGAGCGTGACGCACAGCTACGAGAAGAGATCAAGGCATCTCTTAGAGAGGAGCTAATGGGTGAGCTGGCTGATGTAGTCAGAGATGAGGTGCGGAAACATACAGAAAGTCAGCAGGCTGCCGCCACCGCTCCTGTGCTAGCTAGCCCGCACAATCGTCCGAGTAGTTGCGCATCCAATCCGACGCAAACCGATGTCAGATTTCCTGTGCACGACATCTTGGTAATAATTATTATCTCTCGAATGCTTGCTCCATTGATAGGCCTATTCGACTAGCTAATTCTGTGTCGTTATGTAGGAGCCTACGAAGAGCAGGCTCCAAGTGAGATATGCCTCCGTTCCCTTGCACGCTGCTTGGGGCCGGGCATATCCGTGCAGTATCGGGCCATGCTGCACGGTCAAGCTTTAGCGCCGAGCTTAAAAGTTAATGTGGATGGTGTGCATGTCAATTTTGAGGTCGTCCCGCTACCGAAGCCCCCCAACGACGAGATCGTGACTCTAGGGCAGGCCATTGGAACATTCATCCAGTGGCCCAAAAGCGACATCTCCTTGGAGGCTTCTTCACTGGTGGCAGGACCAGAAGGGTAGTGCGAACCAGAGCAACATGCACTGGTGCCATCTCCACTACAAGACTTGTCTCCACCACCGCTAGCTGCACCGGTGCTATCTCCAAAGGTGCTATTCTCGCCAGAGTAACTTGCACCGCTGCTACCTTACTGATCATCGCCATTAAGTCGACCTCCACACCGAGCGCAAGAAGGGCGCAAGGCCAGCAAGGGCAAAGCAAAGAAGACCAATGATGATATTCCGTACCTGCCATTGGCCCGCAAATTCGTGCTTGGCCAGCCGTTGCTCGAGCCCAAGGTCCTCCAACCCCTAGCATATAGTTGCCTGCAATTGCACAAGTGGTATATGGAGTAGTCCAATAAGCCAGAGGGAGAACAGATCTCAAGTGTCACTGTCAAATTCGCGCCGCATGATTTACATCACAATCTTCAAGAGTGTGTCTTCGTGGTCGCCTTTGAGGATTTATTCGATCTTTTCACGCTCAACGCTCTTGACGTCTCACTCATTCGATGCTGGACGCTGTAAGTGTGTATAATCACAGTCTCCGTTCATGTCATACCGATAAATGTCATATATAATTTGTTGCTTTCGTGTGTATATGTATAGACACATGCTGACTAAAGCTAGAACATCCAAAACATCATCGGTTGGTTTCTTGGACCCACACTTGGTCGCCAGGACAACCATTGACGAGGAATCATCCGTCATCGAGAGGTACATTGCAGCAGCACTGCTGCAATACCGCAATAAGGAATATGTACTTATGCCCTTCCATCAGAACTATCATTGGATTTTAATAGTAATTGTACCAAAATGGAACAAGGTATATTACCTTGATTCCCTAAGTAAGAATAAAATGGACTTCACAGTTGTCAGCCAAGTAATCGATAGGTAAGTACATTTTCTCCATATATACCTATATTGTACTTTTTCTTTCCTTCCGAATGACTAAGGTTAACTTTTTCGAATCACGTAGGGTGTTCGCGATGTACATTGCAATGGGAGGTGTCTCGAAGCAAGGGGCCAAAGGTCTGACACATGCTCGAGATTTTAAGGTATTCGCTATTACACATTAATCAATCCTATGCAACAGTTGGTAGTAATGCCTCTTGAATTAACGCATTGCATTTTTTGCAGTGCCACCAGCAGTCGCCGGGCAACACATGTGGATTCTACGTTTGCCACCATATGGAACTTCTCCTCGACTCCTCGAGGATCACCAATTTCAAGGTTTGTCAATCTTCCCATAATTACTTCATACTTATCACGTTATATATATACGCACATTGATATTCCTATCGACAGGCTGCGTTCATCCCGTCAACTGCATTGAAACAGCCCGACCTTTCACACATTCGAGAAGAGATGGCGTACTTTCTGGTGGCTAACGTCATAAACCTAGCTGGAGATTTCCACTGTGCACCATGATTTTTTATTGCTCTTATCACTCTGGAATCGAGGTCTCGCTAAAGGAAGATATCCATAATCAACGAACTTGTCGGGTGCACAAGCAATACTTGAATGGCAATCATGCACCATCCAAGTATAGCTTGTTCACTCTGACAAGTTCGTTGATTATGGATCAGTTCCTTTCGCGAGACCTCGATTCCGGAGTGATAGAGCAATAAAAAATGCAATGTTACCATCTAAGTGGAAATGCAGCGTATATCTTTTGTAATTGTATATTTCTTAATGAATATTTTATTTCATTTCAATTAATTGATTTGCGAAATTGATGTTTTATGTTTGTCAAATGGATGTTTTATGTTTGTCAAATGAAGTGCGATGTGAATTGGATGTTGTATGTGAATTGTATGTTGTATGTTTGTCAGAAATTGTATGTATATCTGCTTGTCTCAGAGGGCATGGCTAGCATTTCCTGAGGCTAGCCAATAAACAGAAATAGATTTATGGGTAGAAAAGAATATCACAGATAGTTTTCAACTAAAAACCGTCTGTGATATTTGCACCACAGTCGGTTCGAAAACCGTCTGTGATGACCTCGTATTATCACTGACCCATAAATTCAGACGGTTCACAAAACCGTCTATGATGACGTTTTGGAACCGTCTGTGATGACCTTTTCTGTAGTAGTGCCCCCAATCATTCGAGTAGTTGCGCGTCCAATCCTACGACAAAAAGTGAGGCCAGATTTCCTGTGGACGACATCCTGGTAATAATTATTATCTCTGGAATGCTCGATCCGTTGATAGGCCTATTGGAGTAGCTAATTTTGTATCGTTATGTAGGAGGCTACGAAGTGCACACTCCAAGTGAGATATGCCTTCGTTCCCTTGTGTGCTGCTTGGGGCCAGGCATATCCGTCTGCTCACGGGGCCATGGTGCACCGTACACCTTTAGCACCTGGCTTCGAAAAAGTTCATGTGGATGGTGTGCATGCCAATTTTGAGGTCGTCCCGCTACCAAAGCCCCACAACGACGAGATCATGACTATAGGGCAAGCCATTGGAACATTCATCTTGGCCCAAAAGCAACATCTGCTTGGAGGCTTCTTCATCGGTGGCAGGTCCACAAGGGTAGTCTGAACCAGAGCCACATGTACCGGTGCCATCTCTACAATGCGTATCTCCACCACCGCTAGCTGCACTGGTGCCATGTCCATGGGTGCTATTCCCAGTGAAGCAACTTCCACCGGTGCTACCTTTACAGTTGACTACCATGAAGTCGACCTACAAACGAGGTAGGGGCAAACCAAAGAAGACCGATGATGATATCCCGTACATACCATTGGCCCGCAAATTTGTGCTAGGCAAGCCGATGATCGTCCCAGAAGAGCGCCTCCTAGCCCTAGGACTTAGTTGCCAGATATTACACGCTTGGTATATGGAACAAGCCAATAAGCCACAGGCAAAACGGCGCTCAGGCATCACTGTCAAATTCAGGCCGAATTATTTATAGCACGACGTTCATGATTGTGTCTTTGTGGTGACCTTTGAGGATTTATTTGATCTTTTCACGCTCAACGCTCTCGACGCCTCACTCGTTCGATGCTGGACGCTGTAAGTGTGTACAATCACAGTCTCCATTCATTTAATACCGATATATGTCATATATAATTTTTTTGCTTTTCTGTGTATATATATAGATACATGGTGACTGAAGCTAGATCATCCAAATCACCAATTGGTTTCCTAGACCTACGCTTGGTCGCCATGGATACCATCAGCGAGGATGCATCCTTCATCGAGAGGTATATTACAGCAACACTACTGGCTCACCGCGATAAGGAATTTGTTCTTATGCCATACAATGAATGGTTCCATTGGATTTTAATTGTAATTATACCAAAATGGAACAAGGTAATATATCTTGATTCCCTAAGTAAAAACAAAGCTGACTACACAGTTATCGGCCAATTACTTGACAGGTAAGTACATTTTCTCCATACATAACTATATTGTACTCTTTCTTTTCTTCCGAATGATTAAGCTAACTTTTTTGAATCACGAAGGTTGTTCGCCACGTACGTTGCAGAGACACGTGGCTCGACGGAAGGGGCCAAGCCCTTGCAACATGTTCGAAATTTTTGGGTATTCGCTAGTACGCATTAATTAATCCTATACAACACTTGATAGTAATGCCTCTTGAATTAACACATTCTATTTTTTGCAGTGCCACCAGCAGCCGCCGGGCAACACGTGTGAATTCTACGTTTGCCACCATATGAGACTACTCCTCGATTCCTCGAAGATCACCCATTCTAAGGTTTGTCAATCTTCCCACATTTTATTTCATACTTATCAGGTTATATATGTACGCACATTGATATTCCTATCGACAGGCTGCGCCCATCTCTAAAACTGCATTGCAACAGCCAGATCTTGCACAAATTCGAGGAGAGTGCGCGTATTTTTTGATTTCTAAAGTCATAAAATCAAGTGGAGAGTTCTACAGCGTACAATGATTTTTTGTTTAGGATAAGATTGACATTGATTGTAATTGTGTATATGTTAATGGATATTTTATTTAATTTCAATTAATTGATTTGCGAAATAGATGTTTTATGTTTGTGACATGAATTGAGATGTGAATTGTATGTATACATGTACATGTTGATCTGCTTGTTTCAGAGGGCATGGCTAGCATTTCCTGAGGCTAGCCAATAAACAGAAATAGGTTTAGGGTAGACGGCAATAAGAATTCATAATCATAGACGGTTTTTAACTAAAACCGTCTATCATATTTATAAATCAGAGAAACCGTGTGTGATATTTGCACCATAGACGGTTCGAAAGCCTCTGTAATGACCTCGTATCATTACTGACCCATAAATTTAGATGGCTCACAAAACCGTCTGTGATGACATTTTTGAACCATCTGTAATACGGTACTGTAGTAGTGAGAGGTTGCCGAGGGCGTATATTGTCGTGGAATCTGCTAGCAAGTACGCCAACCAGAGCTGGATCCTTAGCACAGGGTGGGCTTCATGCCGACGGATCCCAGCGAAGACGATGAGGACAACCTGCAGTGTAAGGCTCCGGAGTACCAGGATCTATATCGACCAATGATTTCAAAGGTCAAGCAAGCCTCCAGCCATCGCTCTTGCATCACCGAAATGCTCATTGGTAAAATGCATGCATACATTCATCGTAAATAAGGTTGCTAACTAAATTTAAATTAAAAGGTATGTCTAACAATTATCTGGATATTTTTTTCTTAAAATTAGCTAGATTTACTACTATTGGATTACTTTGAGATTCATACATCAACCCTAAACTCCCATTCATCGGTTCATCTGCCCCATAGCTGCCAGTTCACCTTGACCCGCCACCTCCCACGCTGTGCCGCTCCCTTCGCCCCTCCTCCTCGCCCTCCGTGCCACCTCCTCTCGTCTCCAGAGCGACGAATCCCTGCCACGACTCCTTTCTCGCCAGAGCAGCTCCGCGCGTCTTTCCCCCACCATCTCGCCGTGCCTGTTGTAAATAATCTTGTTTAGGAGTCAGGAACAAAGTTTGGATGTAATCGAAGTCGAATTGCAGCCGCAATTCAAAGTCGAAGTTAGAAAACGAGTCAAAGTCATAGTTGGAATCCGAGTCGAAGTCGTATGAGACTCGAGTCGAGTAGGTTGAGAACCCGTGTTAAAGTAGAACAGTACGGTATAAAAGAGGCTTAGAGCCATGTATTCTGTACACCAAGCCATTGAGAAAATACCAAAAAGAGGGAATTACACAAAGCATTGTTTTTGTTGCGTGATTGTGCAAGACGTGGTCGGAAGGACTCACGATCACCGCAAGCGTGATCGGGAGGAGTTACGACCACGGCAGAGTTCCAGCGGCGTAGTCGGAGGCGCCACGACCACGGCAAAGGCAGTGTTTTTACGACTACGGCTAAAGGAGCAAACAACGTGGTCGTAAGGGATCGACTACGCAGGAAGGCTACGACCACGGTGAAGGTGGTCGAAGGAGTCGAAGGTGGTCGTAACGAGCTACGACTACACCGGGAAGGCGAACGTGGCGGAAGCGGCTCCACCACGTTGAAGGAAGTGAACGAGTCGAAAGAGTGTTCGACTACGGTGAGCGATGATCGCCAAGATCACTGCGTGATCGTGAAGGCTTCGATCACGGTATCTCGAGCGGTGAAGGAAGTCGGCGGCAGCGATATCGCGGAGCGGTCGTAAATTGCTACTGAGAAATTTACGACCACGTTGGAAAAGCGATCGGAGGAGATTGAAGTGTTCGAATTGGTCGTAAGTACTCGAACCGATCGTATTTGATTCTCACGGTCGTAAACGACTCTATTCGATCGTAAAGGTCCCGGGAGGTCGAAGACCTCTACAACAGCTTGGTATCGAGCCTCGGTGAACCATGGCGAGGCTTCAAAGATGAAGGAAAGCGTGTCGCTGCAGTACCCGATCCTCAGTTCGGACAATTACCCGATCTGGGCGATGAAGATGAAGGTCAACATGATCGCACAGGAGTCCGGGGTCCATTGAACCAAAGGAGAAAGACAAAGTCGTTGATGAACGACTTCGACAAGATGGCGATGGCGGCGATCTATCGGCCGTGTTCGACTCGATGATGCGGCGGTGATCGGTAAGGAGACGGCGCGAGGCGCCTGGACTACTCTGCAGATAATGCACCAAGGAGTAGATCGAGTGAAGGAAGTTCGACTTCAAACATTATGCGATGAGTTTGAATCTTTGAAGACGGAAGAGACCAGATGTGGAAGAATTCTCAGGAAGTTTAATGAAGTCGAACGAGATCAAATCTCTCGGCGACGACTTGAAAGATGAGGTGGCGGTAAAGAAGTATCTACGAGTACTGCCGGAGAAGTTTCTCCCGGTCGTAACTACGATCACGTACTCACAAGACCTCTCGAAGATGAAAGTCGAGGAGGTAACTGGGGCGCTCAGAGCACACGAGCAGCTTCTGAAGAGTTACCAAACCGACAATGAAGGAAAAGGGCCTTACAACCAACAAGCATTGTTTGTAAAGGATGACACGAGGAACCGAGGAGAATCGTCATCAAGGGGCGGTCATGGACGTGGTCGTGGCCGCGGCGCGTCTCATGGGCGAGGACAAGGACGAGGCTATGGTCAAGGTGGTCGTGGAAGAGGTGGTCGAGGAGGTCGTGGTGGTCGTGGGGATGGCAATCACCAGACGGACAAATCTGACATCCAGTGCTACACATGCGAGAAATTCGGACATTACGCTGCCGAATGTCGGAGCCATATCCAGTGCCATAACTGCAAGAAGTATGGTCACTATGCTGCGAATTGCCGGAGTAAGAAGAAAGTAGAGGAAGCAAACCTGGCTCAAACGGATGAGCACAAAGAGCCGACATTCCGTTGTCGCTCAGATCGCAGACGAACCAACAATGGTTCTATTAAACGAGGAGAAAGTGTTTCCGAGTTTGTTGGAGAAAGGAGAGCAGACTCAAGAGCGGACGGCAGACTGGTATCTCGACAACGGAGCCAACAACCACATGACGGGTACGTACTCGATGTTTTACGAATTAACTAAGAACGTGCTTGGAAGAGTACAGTTCGGAGACGGCTCGACCATTCAGATAAAAGGGAGAGGCACGATCCTGATGCAGTGCAAGGATGGAAGCCAGAGGAGATTGTCGAATGTATACTACATTCCAAGTCTACGAAGCAACATTATAAGCCTTGGACAATTGACTGAAGAAGGTTGTCGGATTGAACTCAAAGACACCTATCTGAAGATGTACGACCACACTGAGCGACTGCTGATGAAAGTACAGAGAACGGTAAATCGTCTGTACAAAATTCGAATTGAAGCATGCAAGCCAAAGTGTATGAAGACTACAACCGATGATGCGGCCTGGCTATGGCACGCAAGATTCGGACATCTGAATTTCCAGAGTCTCAACACGATGGCGGGAAAAGAGATGGTGGTCGGATTACCGACAATCGACCACCCGGAGCAAGTCTGCGAAGGCTGTCTGGTGGCGAAACAAATTCGTAGCGGCTTTCCACAGCAGACGAGTTTCAGAGCTTCGCAACCACTCGAGTTGGTTCACGTAGATCTGTGCGGACCAATCACACCTCGTACAGATGCCGGGAATCAATACTTCATGTTGATCGTGGATGACTATTCAAGAGCCATGTGGGTGTACATGCAGAAAAGCAAAGATGAGGCAAAGACGAACTTTCAGAAGTTCATAACTCTTGTCGAAAACGAAGTCGACAAAAAGGTGAAGTCGGTCAGGTCAGATCGAGGAGGAGAATTCCTCGCGAAAGAGTTCGACTCGATTTGTGAAGAGAAGGGTATTGCAAGACTCTTCACGGCTCCATATTCACCTCAACAAAACGGAGTCGAGAAAGAAGAAACCGGACCGTGGTCGAAACGGCACGAAGTGCGTTGAAGAGCCGATTCCTACCCGGAGACTTTGGGCGAAGCGATGACGACATGTCGTCTATCGCTAAATCGTGCGACCACGCGATCACCGGATGGAGTCACTCCATATGAACAAAGTGGTCGGAAGAAAACCCAATATCGAGCATCTAAGGGTCTTGGATGCTTAGCCCATGTGAAACCATCCACTTATCTCAAGAAGCTAGACGACCGGAGCGCACGGATGATTTATCTTGGCTCGGAACCGTGCACCAAGGCGTACAGGTGCTATGATCCGGTCGAAAAGAAGATTCATGTGAGCAGAGACGTGGTCTTCGAAGAGAACAAACATTGGGAGTGGGAAGAACACGAGGACATTGAGAAAGACATGTCGAAGTGGGTAACCTTCGAAGTCGAAGCAGTCGATGCTGACAATACGGAAGAAGCTACGACCACATCTCAAAACCAAAATTCGATCGGTGCTGATGATCAGGAAGTCTCACCTAATGAAGAAGAGTCTGATGAAGAAGATTCGAACGATAGAATACTGAAGATGAGAAGCATAAGTGAGATTTATGCACAAACTGAACCAGTGCAGTCTGAAGAGCTTCTGCTTTACACGACTGCAGAAGAACCTGGAAGCTATGAAGAAGCAAAGGGAGATGCATACTGGAGAGCAGCTATGCAGGAAGAGCTGAAGTCAATTGAAGAGAATGACACATGGGAACTCACCGATTTGCCAAAGGGTCATCGAGCAATCGGTTTAAAGTGGATCTTCAAGGTAAAGAAGGATTCCAAGGGAGAAGTCGTAAAACACAAAGCACGACTTGTGGCGAAAGGGTATGTTCAAAAACAAGGCATCGACTACGAAGAAGTCTTTGCCCCAGTAGCTCGTATGGAGACTATACGACTACTTCTTGCATTGGCAGCAAACGGTGGATGGGAGATTCACCACATGGATGTGAAAACGGTGTTTTTGAACGGAGACATTAAGGAGGAAGTTTATGTCTCTCAACCGCCGGGTTTTCAATCCAAGGAGCAAACCGAGAAAGTTTTGAAGCTGAACAAAGCTCTCTACGGACTTAAGCAAGCACCACGAGCATGAAATTTGAAGCTTGACAAAAGTCTAACGGCACTCGGGTTCAGAAGAAGCAACTCTGAACATGCTGTGTACACAAGGGGAGATGCGAAGAACAGACTGATCGTGGGCGTTTACGTGGACGACTTGATCATTACTGGATCGAGTTCGAAGGAGATTATGAGATTTAAAGAAGAGATGAAGAGGCTGTTCAAAATGACTGATTTGGGACTTCTGTGCTACTACCTCGGCATTGAAGTAAATCAAACCGACAACGGCATAACACTTTGTCAGTCGGGATATGCTCGAAAGATTCTGGAGAAGTCGGGTATGGAAGAGTGCAATCCATGTCAAACCCCAATGGAGAATCATCTGAAGTTGAGCAAGACAGGCCCAGGATCACCAGTTGATGCCACGACTTATAGGAGCATTGTCGGAAGTCTACGGTATCTGGTGCACACCCGACCAGACATCTCGTTTGCGGTCGGATACGTAAGTCGTTTCATGGAGAAACCGACTCAGGAGCATATGAATGCTGTGAAACACATCCTGAGATACATCAAAGGTACTTTGAATCTCGGGATTCAGTACAAGAGAGGAGGTGGAAAGTCGTTGCGGCTGACGGGCTACAGTGATAGCGACATGGCGGGAGATGTCGATGATCGAAAGAGCACGACAGGCATAATGTTTGTGCTTAGGGAGAGTCCGATCAGCTGGCAATCTCAGAAGCAAAAGGTGGTTGCATTATCTTCGTGTGAAGCCGAGTACATCGCAGCGAGCGCAGCATCTTGCCAGGAGTCCGCTCGCCGATCGTTGAGTGAATTGTCGATGAAGAAAATCGAAGGTAACGCCGTGGTTGATAACAAATCGGCTATTTCACTGAGCAAGAATCCGGTTCTACATGATAGAAGCAAACACATAGACACAAGATATCATTATATCAGAGATTGTGTCGAAGAAGGGAAGATCGCTATCGACTATATCAGTACAGATGAACAAAAGGCTGATATTCTGACGAAGTCGTTGGGGCGGATAAAGTTCTCGGAGATGAGGAGAAAGATCGGCATGATTGAAGTGGAAAAACAAGATTAGGGAGAGAATGTTGTAAATAATCTTGTTTAGGAGTCAGGAACAAAGTTTGATGTATCAAGTCGAATTGCAGCCGCAATTCAAAGTCGAAGTTAGAAAACGAGTCAAAGTCGTAGTTGGAATCCGAGTCGAAGTCGTATGAGACTCGGAGTCGGAGTAGGTTGAGAACCCGTGTTAAAGTAGAACAGCCGGGTATAAAAAGAGGCTTGGAGCCATGTATTCTGTACACCAAGCCATTGAGAAAATACCAAAAAGAGGGAATTACACAAAGCATTGTTTTTGTTGCGTGATTGTGCAAGACGTGGTCGGAAGGACTCACGATCACCGCAAGCGTGATCGGGAGGAGTTACGACCACGGCAGAGTTCCAGCAGGCGTAGTCGGGAGGCGCTACGACCACGGCAAAGGAACAGTGTTTTTACAACTACGGCTAAAGGAGCGAACAACGTGGTCGTGGGGATCGACTACGCAGGAAGGCTCACACCACGGTGAAGGTGGTCGTAAGGAGTCGAAGGTGGTCGTAACGAGCTACGACTACACCGGAAGGCGAACGCGGTCGGAAGCGGCCCGACCACGTTGAAGGAAGTGAACGAGTCGAAAGAGTGTTCGACTACGGTGAACGATGATCGCCAAGCATCACCGCGTGATCGTAGAAGGCTTCGATCACGGTATCTCGAGCGGTGAAGGAAGTCGGCGCAGCGATATCGCGGAGCGGTCGTAAATTGCTCTGAGAAATTTACGACCACATTGAAAAAGCGATCGGAGGAGATTGAAGCGTTCGGAATTGGTCGTAAGTACTCTGAACCGATCGTATTTGATTCTCACCGGTCGTAAACGACTCTATTCAGTCGTAAAAGGTCCTGGGAGGTCGTAAGACCTCTACAACAGTGCCGCCCCTACCGAGCCGCCCCCGTCCAACCTAATAGCTAGTACCTTTCGCCGCCACTGCCCTCTGAGACCACCCACCACCCTCCTACCCCGCTCATCGCCCCATTGTCGTCCACTGCCCCTCGACCTCTCTCTATGCTCGGGGGAACGGTGAGCCCTAGGCACGGGGCAGGATTCCCCCTCGGGCTCACCGGTAAGGAGGAAAAACTCCAACAAACCTCATTAGAGAAAATGCCGTCGAGCCCTAACCTCGTCGTTTAAGAAGATGAATTCACTAGAGAGGACATCGAAGTCAAAGCCAGAGCATGAATCACGAGACGAATGAAAAGATTAGAAATTTGGGTGATTTTTTGGGTTGATTCTATCCGAAGGATGATTATCAAAACCCCTAAATTAATTGAGATTGATCACAACTGGTGATGTATACAGTGTACATACCGGGTAGTGAGGTACGCTAGCAGCCAGTAGCGCTGGACCAAATTAGTCAGGTGTCCGAGACGAGCAGCGAAACAGGAAATGAGCAGGAGAGAGACTCGATCGATACTTGACTCCCAGCGTACGTTAATCAACAAACTCTAGCTAGTTTCGATCAGATAGCAAACGAAAGAAACAGGAAACTAAAAAGAAAAATGTGAGGAATACTATATGATCATATCATATTCTCATTAGCGTTTCTTATTGTTGAGACCATGTCAGCGTAACTCCGTTTAGATTTGTGGTTAGTTGTATGTGATGTGGGGATTGCCCGATCTTTACGGCGTAGAATCGATGAAGATAGTTTGGATCTATGCAACCTGACGAATCGATGGTGCCAACCATTGTTAGAACAGCAACCTGCGACAAAAAAATTTGCCCAACCGCACGCTCGTGATCCCGTCTATGCGACCATCAAGTAGACGCATTGTCGCTCCGGTCAATCACAAGGAATCACAAGAACGACGGGGAAGAACGCCCGATTCTCCTCTAGATTGTAATCATATGTTAAACCCTAGGAGGAACAAGCGTATGGCTCTCTGAAAAATAGTAAATTAATTTCTAGTGGTCTGTTTTTACAACAAAAATGCAAGATACTTATTTGGCCTAGGGCCGGCGCAAGTCTGTTCGGCCACGGCAACCAGAACAACCAGATACGGCCTCATAGCCACTAATCACATATCTAATCAATGTGCTTAATCACAACTTCGGCCCGACTGGATGGATGGTTGTGGGCCTTCTCTTGAGACGTGTATTCAGATCAAAACCGCAGCATGCAGCACACATACACACACGCCTTGACGAGTTGGTCATGCGTTTTAGCCAAAACATTATCCTTTCTTTCCTTATCTTGCATGCAGAACCTTCTCTTTATTTCTTTCTTTAACTTACGTGCAATCAGCCATGCATGCCTGCATGCATGCATTGCCTTTTCCCTTCATGTTTTTTTCTCATCCGATCTACACTAGTTCTCTTTCGTTATTGCTTGTGTATGGTATGGTTGCATATATTTCTTTTCTTCCTTTCGCGAAGCTTCTTTGCACCACACAGCATGTGTATTAGCTTCCAAAGTCTCCTCACCTATAAACTTGAGAACGATTAAAATACTAGCATTAGATAGTAACCAGTTCTCATGTAAATTAAAGTCAAATTTAATTAAGAGCGAGTTCACCTGTTGATTAATCTTTTTAGCTCGCGCTTGTGTAACCGGTCCGATTGGGATATCCTCATTATCTTGTACACTTGAAGTGATGGATGTTGCACTAGTATCGACGAGACCTTCTAAACGCATCTTTACTTTAGTCTTGTACAGATCGAGTATGGACCTGTATATAATTAAATAAAATAGTAGTAGCTCCGTATCTCCAAGTATAATCATTAAAGAGCCAATTAAATTAGAGTTCACCTGATAATATTTAATACGGCTCAAAAATTATTTCCAATCAAATAATATATCCAACTGAAAATCACTAATCATGGCGGCTGTATTCGTATCACGTGGTTCCAATCAATCAAAGATATAATTCCAAACCACGTGACGGCGGACGGCTGAAGTGGATGTCTCTAGAAACTGTAGGCAGGCATGCCAAGTTGGAAGCTTTCAGGGTCTTTTTTTAAGAAAAGAAAAAGAAGCTTTGTGGTCTGTTGGAGTTGGATGCCACTAGAATTGGTTGCCCAGTTGGCAGGATCCAATTTCACCACCTAGGAGGAGATTATACATGCTTACAAATACCCTTACTTTAGACTGAAGGACCAACATGTCCTGGTTCTTTTCATTCAACAAGAAACTGCAGAGTACGTATGTTCAGGAGCTACAGCTCTACAAAATAGAAAGGGAAACATCACCCATCGCGGAATCCTGAACAAAACAATAACCCGAAACTAATACAAAAACATAATGCATATAAGTACAACACTAAGTGGAGAGAGAGATTCAATGCCACCTTGCTAACATCTTCAACAACTTCTTCCACCTCACCGCAGTGATCGGCTGGGAACAGACTCTTCCAGAGTTACAGTACTAAGTGGAGAGAGAGATTTAGCTACATGTTCATCCTGAAAATTCTTTCGTGGTGTTAATGCTATGTCATAGCAGGTTGGCGTGAAAATTTTTGTACTCGAACGCAAAAATGAATTTTGGGAAGAATTATTGGATATGCATCTGTAGGGGTGGAAAACGGTAACGGATAATTCGTTTTATCCAATATTCGTATATGAGAAAACGTGAATGTGGTAAGCAAAATTCGTGTTTGAAAATGTTCGTATTCGTATTCGAGAATATTCATATCCGTATTTGAGAATATTCGTATTCACATTCGTATTCGAGACTATTCGATTCGTATTCGATCCGTTTCTAGAACCCATGAAAAATTCGTACGAATTTTGTGATCCAAAATTTGAATTTAGGCGGTTTAAAACCGGTAACCATTCAAAAACCGGTGAAAAATCGGCAAAACCGTTAGGAATCCATTTTATCCAATATTCGTATTCGAGAAAATCCGTATTCGAAATATCCGTATTTGTATTCGAGAATATTTTTATCCGTATTTAAGAATATTCGAATTCGTATTCTTTTTAAAAATATATATTCGTATTTGTATTTGAGACTATTTGACCGTATCCGATCCGTTTCCACCCCTGTGCGTCTGGATGCTCTTTTGACGATGTTTGTTTTTCGGTAAAGTTCCAGTCAGCTGATTGATCCGGCCTAATTTTAAGTATGCAATTTGTTCGTATTTCTTTTACTGACACTTTCAGATGCCGTCCTTTCAGCACTTGATAAGATCACGTCTTTATGCACAAGCAATGAGAGGGGTAAGCGAGAGAGAGAGAGAGAGAGAGAGAGAGAGAGAGAGAGAGAGAGCAAGGTTGGATGCAAGATAGAGGTGTAGTTCATGTGATTTTAGTATATAGAGCAACCTCTTCTCTAATATTTTTGTAAATACGTAAGAAGTTGTAAGTTCAAAAATAATGTTCGTTAGAAGATACTTGAAAAAAAGTTAAATTGGAAACGTACTAGGTGCAAGTTGCGAATATGAAGCAACGAGCCAATTATATACCGACATGCATAAACTTTATATGCATAAACTTTTATAATTATCTAAAGTTACCGACATGCATAAACTTTATATGCATGCTTAAGCTGCCGACCATGTGTGAACTGAGGAAGCCGACATGCACCAGGCTTATTGATGGCCCTTGCAGTTTTCTAGCAATACATGAGCTGGCTCTGTTTGGAAAACCCATGTGTTAAGTCAGCCATGATGCATCTGAAGATGTCTTATTACATGAGCTGCCGAATGAAGCATGGCAAATTTTTCTAAGCCTGCTAAGAGATAGTAAAGGCATTAGTTGTTTAGTGGTCTAGCTGGATATTAGTCTTAAGTTGGCTGCATGAGTCGGTTTATATGCCTATAAAGGCTTGGAATCCCCTTCGTACGGAGAGTGCCAATATAAGCTTGATAGCTTCATATAGAGATACATGTGTTTATGTACATTTGGAGTGGCTTCGATAAAATGCCACTCTGTAAATGGCAATTGTTAAAATGACACCTAATACATGAATTACTCTATGATTTGCCCTTTTAGGGATTTAGCCTTTTTTCGTTTTTTGTTTTTTTTTTTCACCGAAATTCTATGAAAAATGACGATCATACCCTCCTGCTGAATTCCACCTAAACCATGAGATCCATCTCAATCTCTGTGTTCTTTTCACAGAAGACCGAACGTCGCAAGGGAGGAGACTCGCGAGGCGCCGCGCCCGGTCGTGGTCGCGCGCGCGCGCTCGCGGCGCATGGACAGGCGCCGCTGCTCGCAAGCACGCACGGTCCACCGGCAAGGCCCGCCGCCACGGGGTGCCGCCGTCGCCGCCACGGGAAGACCCCGCCGCCGCCCGCCAGGGAAGACGCCGCCGCCGAGACTCTGTTCCGCCGCCCGCAAGGTAAGGTTCTGAAGTTTTTTTAGTCTTTTTCATTCCCTTTGGTACTGATTAATTGCATGAAATCCTAATTATGTAGACAATTGGGAGGAGAGAAGCTGGTTGGAACGAATTGACACCATGAGCAAGGACGTGTCCTCAGGGTAAAATCTTCGACCGATATGAGCACATTGTGGTTGCATCGAGTTAGATGGAGCTAACTCGTTTTTTATTGGTTCAATTCGTTTAGGTCGGATTCAGAACAACGGTCTAGAGTAGATGATAAATTAGTTGATTATGCGACAAGTTCAGATTCAGCGGTTTCAGTTGTAGATAAAGAACATCTAAATAGTTGTACAAGTGCACCTTTATTTATTGAGTATGGATCCATTTCAGAAGCAGCGGTTCGAATTGAGCCCAATTCACAGCTAGTTCAAATTGTTTGGGATAACTTGGAGATCGAGCAAACACAAGATGACGAGGGAAGAATTCAGGTCATGAGTGATGACCAATTGTTTGCTCTTTTAGGCTTGAGGGATGAAGATGAAAGTGCAAAGAACTCAACGCAAGTTGATAGATCAAATAGTGCTATTGAAACAAGTGGTCCTGCGGTTATTGAGGGCATTGAAGGTGCAGCTCTTCCTGTTGATGATGCAATACCGGGTGAACTTGTGATAAGTTATGACAAGAATAACCCTTGTATGGATCTTGGCAGTAAGTACCCATCAATGAAGGATTTTAGGTTGGCTGTGAGACAGTTTGCAATTAACAAGGAGTTTGAGCTTGACATAGTGAAATCTGACCAAAGCAGATTTAGGGTAAAATGTGGAGTTGAGGGGTGTCCGTGGAGTCTTGTTGGGCGTAGGCAGAGCGATAAAACTATAATGGTACTAACCTGATATATACTCTTGACATTACGTAATGGTACTATATTTAGGTATAATGGTTCTAATTGATTTTATTTATTTGGTATTGCAGTCACATTCATAATGAAGACCATAATTGTACGTCTACTATGAGGATAAAGACAACTACAGACTTCGCAGCTCGGGTTGTCGACAAGGCTATTGATATCCTCAAGACCACTCCTAACATGGGTGCCAAAGAGTTGCAGAAAAGGTTACAGGATGATCACAAGGTAACAATCGGTTTTGATACAGCTTGGCATGGTAGGGAGAGAGCTTTGAAAGAATTGTTTGGATGTTGGGAAGAAAGTTTCCAAATGTTGTATAGGTGGAAGGAAGAGGTTCTTAAGAGATCACCCGTAGTGTTGTGGAAATTGACATCAAAGTAGTTGATGGGAGGGCATACTTTCATAGGTTTTTCTGTGCACTTAGACCTTGCATTGAGGGGTTTGTGGATGGTTGTAGACCATACCTTAGTGTAGATTCCACTGCACTAAATGGTAGGTGGAATGGACATTTAGCTGCAGCTACATCAATAATGGGCATAATTGGATGTATCCAGTTGCATTTGGTTTTATAGACTCTGAGACTGAGGACAACTGGGTTTGGTTCATGACACAGCTCCATAAGGCAATAGGGGATCTAGAACCTCTTGCTATTTGTTCAGATGCCTGTAAGGGGTTAGAAAATGCAACATGAAGGTGTTTCATCAAGCTGAACAAAGAGAATGCTTTTATCATCTTATGAAAAATTTCCAGAAGAAGTTCCATGGTGACACTTTTGGGAATATGTACCCTGCAGCTAGGGCTTATAGGGAGATGGTGTTCCAAAAGCACATGACCCCTATTATTAATGGAGCTCCTGAAGTTTGGAAATATTTGACAACATATCATAAACTGAAGTGGATGAGGTGTGGCTTCAACACAGCAATCAAGTGTGACTATATCACAAACAATATTGCTGAAGTTTTCAATAACTGGATTAGTGGTATCAAGGACTTGCCTGTTGTTGATCTAGCTGATAAGATAAGGGAGATGATAATGGTTCTATGGGATAAGAGAAGGAGGATTGGAGAAAGGCTGCATGGTTGGATCCTTCCCGCTGTAATGCACTAACTAAAGGCAAGGACTAGAGGATTAGGACATTTGAAGGTTGTAACAGCGAGCTTACATACCGCAGAGGTGTGGGACAATGGCAAGGATTTTGGTAGGCATGTTGTTGCAGCCATGGCGAAGACATGCACATGTGAGGAGTGGCAGCACACCGGGCAGCCTTGTGGGCATGCATTGGCTTTTTTAACAACTCAAAAGAATGTGAACTTAGAAGAATATGTTGACGAGTGTTACTCTATAGACAAATTCTGGGCTGCATACAAGAGAGAGATACCAGCAATGTCCGACAAGTCACAATGGCCAGAGGTGGAATTGCCTTTCGATGTGGGTGCACCACTAGGCAAGAGGAGTGTGGGGAGACAGAGGAAATTGAGGATTAAAGGATGTCTTGAGACCGGTGGCAAGAGTAGTGCAAAAAATGATGACAAGAAAAAGAAAATGGTTAGAGGACCAGTTACATGCAAAAGATGTGGTGAGAAGGGTCATAGGCAAGCTAGCTACAAGTGTCCACTGAATGGTACCAAAAAAAAGGTAGCATTTTTATCTCTATACGACCTTTTAATTTTTCATTGTTGTTATTTATTAATCCTTTGCGTATGCTTATTTGTAGGAAAAGGAAGCCTAGAAAGAATAACACAAAGTACCCACCTGAACCTTCTACACCAATAAGGACAATAGACAGGGATACAATAATGCAGGAAAGCCCGGGAATGGTGACAAGAAGGTAAGTAAATTGTTTGTGTGTGAATTATATAACTATATTGTTGTCTGTGAGTAACTTACCTTATGTTCTTATTTGTGCAGACGCCTTGCAATGCTGCTAGGAGACAAGACATCTATCACTGGAGGAGGAGGCACTATGGGAGAAAGGGCTTGTGGAGGAATAGGAGACACTTTGGAAGCAAGTAGTTCTTCTATCCCTAAGAAGAAAAAAATGACTCCTAAGAAAAAGAAGACATGATCTACCTCCTGTAGCTATATGGCCTTATTTTGTACTGAGATGTGAACTCAATGTTTTATGACCTTATTTTGTACTGAGATGTGAACTCAAAGTTTTATGACCTGTCTGTTAACACATCGCATGGACAGGTCATAGACCCCAATGTATGCACGCTTGGTATTGAAAAATGATCCAGTTAGGGCGAGCTACTTCAATTGGTGCAAATAAACGACATAACACATATATTACGGGCGAGCTATACAAACACCACCACAGTACATTATGTTGCCCTAGTGATCACAGGTGCATATTTGAGAAATTCCGTGAGACCATGGTAAGGCGTTGCCTTCCGCAAGAGATGATTAAGGAATCAACTTAGCAGGACACTCCAGATTATCATGTTTCAAACTACGAATCCTTTGTTGAATCAATTCACCTCGTGTTTCAGAATATATATCACCAATAGGATCAGTTTCTGAATTTGTACAGTTAACTCCTATGATCGTTCTTATCATTTGTACAGTTAACCATCATAAGGGTTGTACGTTAGCTCTTGTTGGGTCTGTACAGTTAAATCCTGTATGAATTCCGTTTCATATAAATCAACTAAATTTGGCGGGCGGATACACAGCATGGGTACAAGAAACCTATCCGTTGGATAGTTGACAATGCAGCAACCAGCTAGAAGCCTGTTCACTGCAGAAAGAATTGCCTAATATACACTCAACAAAAAGAACCAAAGAAAGGTATAAAGCTATCCTATCAGAATGAACAAAAGATCACTGTGTGAGCCCCTGAGCTCGAGCCAATGTACTCATCTGAACTTCTGGATGAGTGGCATCATGAGAATCTAGCGACTTCTCCATTTCTCTTGCAATCTGAATGTCACTTGGGATGAAATGCTCCCTGATGGCCTTTGCGGCAAAATGAGGGATCATTCCGACGACAATCACTGCAAGCAGCAATGCCCAAAACAATCCAGTTCCCATCACCTTATAGATTGCCCTGTCATCACCTTATATTAGATAATCTAGCAGTTACTAGTCTGCATGACTGCTGCATTTTTCAGTTTCTGCATTTAGGGGGAGCCATGAGGCATTGAAGCTTCAGTTTTCTGTTTGTACTCAGCTTCAGTTTTCCGTTTTTTTGAGTCATTGCTGCATGCGTGCACTGCTTTAGCTTCTTTTCGGTTTTGTATTGTATTCACTGCTTTGCATGTTTCGTTGCATTATAAAAGGAGAAGAAAGACCAGAAAATGCTGTGTGTTCTGCAGCACCAAAACCTCATTTGTGTCTCTGTGTTCTGTGATCAATTCTTGTGTCTTCCTTTGCTTGCACGTACAACAGGAAGACTCCAGGGGTGTGTGCGTACAGAAAGATCAGAGTGGCGCTAGCGGACGTTCAGCCAACAATTGGTATCAGAGCGCCGTTCAGGATCCTGGTGGCCATGTCAGCTCCGGTGGGACGAGGGTCGATCACTCCTCCGCGGCGGGATCGCCTTCGGTCGCCATCACGTGGTCCTCGCCGTCCGCGACAACAGCATGGTCGGGAGCGCGAGGTCGTCATCGAGCGCGTGGTCAAGGAAGCGTCGGCGTCGGTACAATATCCGATGCTGACCAAGACCAACTACCCGGAGTGGGCGATGCTCATGCGCATCAACCTGCAGGCGCAAGGCTTGTGGGGAGCCATCGAACCCGGCGGCGCAGAGTACAGCGTGGATCGGCTGGCGTTAGCAGCGATTGCACGAGCTGTCCCGCCGGAGATGCTGGCCTCGATCGGCAATAAGGACTCCGCGCAGGAGGCGTGGGATGCTGTCAAGGTCATGCGGATGGGCGTCGAGCGCGTGCGTGAGGCGAACGCGCAGAAACTCCGACGCGACTTCAACAATATTGCATTCAAGGAAGGGGAGGCCATCGACGACTTCTCGATGCGCATCACGGGCCTCGCCAATAATCTGCGGCTTCTCGGTGACCACATCACCGAAGGCGAGGTCGTGCGCAAGATGCTGCAGGTGGTTCCTGATAAGTTCATGCAGGTCGCAATCTCCATCGAGACGCTGCTCAACATCAACGACCTGTCCATCGAGGAGGTCACGGGTCGTCTTCGGTCCGTGGAGCAGCGGCTCGACGCGCGGGAAGCGGCTGCGGAACTGGGCTCCCGGCTGCTTCTCTCATCAAAGGAGGAGGATCTCATACGTCGCCTACGCAAGCGCGACAAGGAGGGTGCGCGCTTCGGCAGCGCTGGCGCCAGCGGAAGTGGTACGAACGGCGGCTCGGTCCCGCCACGGCGCGGTGCGCAGCCACCCAAGCGTGGTACCGACGACGCACGTAAGGGCGGTGGCGGCAAGGTCATCGACAAGCAGGGACGGAACCAGCAAAATGAGAAAGGGGGCGGGCAGGCTGACAAACCACAAAAGTGTATATATATGAAATCTCAAGATATTGTATATGCATACAATGATACAAAATCAAAAATTTGCACGAATGATCATTGCAAATTATCAATTAAAAAATAGAAAGCACATCATTAAATTATACTAACTTAGTAACTTTACGCTGCTGCTTGCACGCTTGCGCGTTTGCGTATGCAGACTTGCTCCTTGAATCCTTGCTCCTTGAACCGATGATCGGCCGCTACCGCTGCTCCTCTGCGCGCCGCCGATCGGCTGCTCTCTCGATGGGCGAATCGCGGAATCGGCGATGGCCGATGGGGAATCGAAGTGACGCGAGTCAGCGAGTGGATCGGTGGACGAGTCCGCGAAGTTGCAATCGGCGGTGACACGCGACGCGAGGAGCGAGCGCGAGTCTTCGACGTCAGACGTGACCTTTCTCCTTCGTTGTTGGGCTAGGCCATCATCGCCGAGGGGGTCTAAATTTTTTGCGGCATAGGGGGCCGTGGCCCCGCCGCCCCCGATTCCGTCTCGCCGACAGGATACGTGCAAATCTGCGGAAAAGCGGGCATTGGGCCCGGAATGCCGAAGAAGAAGAGAGGCCACCTGGGCCATCAACAGGGACGGCTCGTCGTCGCCGCCCTCCTCCACCAGCAGCGCTGCGGCTGCCGCCTCGTCTCTCTTCTTCTTTCGGCATTCCCGGGCCCAATGCCCAGTTTTCCCGCAGTACTTGCACGTATCCTTGTCGATGACCTTGCCGCCACCGCCCTTACGTGCGTCGTCGGTACCACGCTTGGGTGGCTGCGCACCGCGCCGTGGCGGGACCGAGCCGCCGTTCGTACCACTTCCGCTGGCGCCAGCGCTGCCGAAGCGCGCACCCTCCTTGTCGCGCTTGCGTAGGCGACGTATGAGATCCTCCTCCTTTGATGAGAGAAGCAGCCGGGAGCCCAGTTCCGCAGCCGCTTCCCGCGCGTCGAGCCGCTGCTCCACGGACCGAAGACGACCCGTGACCTCCTCGATGGACAGGTCGTTGATGTTGAGCAGCGTCTCGATGGAGATTGCGACCTGCATGAACTTATCAGAACCACCGCAGCATCTTGCGACGACCCGCCGGTGATGTGGTCACCGAGAAGCCGCAGATTATTGGCGAGGCCCGTGATGCGCATCGAGAAGTCGTCGATGGCCTCCCCTTCCTTGAATGCAATATTGTTGAAGTCGCGTCGGAGTTTCTGCGCGTTCGCCTCACGCACGCGCTCGACGCCCATCCGCATGACCTTGACAGCATCCCACGCCTCCTGCGCGGAGTCCTTATTGCCGATCGAGGCCAGCATCTCCGGCGGGACAGCTCGTGCAATCGCTGCTAACGCCAGCCGATCCACGCTGTACTCTGCGTGCTGGTGGAGGAGGGCGGCGACGACGAGCCATCCCTGTTGATGGCCCAGGTGGCCTCTCTTTCACCGGTGCCCGCGTGCCTCCCAGAGCGCGCCGCACCTGTGCACGTCGGCGGTCGGGTCTTCCTCAACGAAGAACACGCGACGGTGCAGTTGGGTGACACCACCAACCACACCGGCGGCCAGGACGACGATGTGTGGTACCTCGACACGGGCGCGTCGAACCATATGACGGGAAACGACGCGGCCTTCTCCGAGCTGAACCGCGACATCACGGGCACGGTAAAGTTCGGCGATGGATCAATGGTGGACATTCTCGGGCGCGGCACGATCATGTTCGCGGCACGAGGTGGACGCCATCGTATGCTGTCGGACGTGTACTTTATCCCACGTCTGCGCAGCAACATCATCAGCTTGGGACAACTCGACGAGGTCGGGTGCCAAGTGTTGATCGAGGACGGCGACTGCGGGTGCGCGATCCGAGGAGGAGCTTCGCCAAGGTACGGCGATCGGCGAATCGATCAGATAAGATCCCCTCACGCCGCCGACCGATCTCGCTCCGCACACGCCAACGACGATGCGTGGCGCCGCATGAGCGGTTCGCCACCGAGCCGAGGGGTTGAAGAAACTTGGGCGTGGCAACATGGTGCGTGGGCTTCCACCGCCGGATCATGTCGACCAGTGTGTGACGCGTGCCTTGTCGGCAAGCAACGGCGCCGCCATTCCTCTCGGAGGCCAAGTACGCGCGAAGGGCCGGCTTGATCTCGTACATGGAGATCTATGCGGGCTGCCACGCCAGCCGACGCACGGTGGCAGCGCTACTTCCTCCTCCTCGTTGACGATGCTAGTCGCTATATGTGGCTAGTGCTGTTGTCAAGCAGGACGAGGCGCCAGGCGATCAAGAAGTTCCAAGTCGGCGCCGAGGTCGAGACCGGGCGGAAGCGCGCGCGCCACGCATCGATCGTGGTGGCGAGTTCACGTCCGTGACCTTTGGCGAGTATTGCGCAGAGAAGGGCGTGCACCGGCAACTCACGGCACCGTACTCCCCGCAACAGAACGGCGTCGTGGAGCGCCGGAACCAGACTGTGATGGCTATGGCACGATGTCTACTCAAGGCAAAGAAGGTGCCCAGTACATTCTGGGGGGAGGCGGTGAGCACGGCCGTGTTCATCTTGAACCGTTCACCGACGAAGAGCGTCACCGGGATGACGCCTTATGAAGCTTGGCATGGCAAGAAACCGGCTGTGCATTTTATGCGCACGTTCGGTTGCCTCGCTCACGTCAAGGTTACACGCCCGCACGCCGCGAAGCTTGACGTCCGAAGCGTGAAGATGGTTTTTGTCGGGTACGAGCCGGGCTCCAAAGGCTACCGGGTGTACGATCCGGTGGGCGGCCGGCTCCATGTGACCCGCGACGTGGTGTTCGACGAGACCAAAGGGTGGAATTGGGAGGCGAACGGCGACGCCAGCCCTGAGACATTCACCGTGGAGTACACGGTTAGCGGTGTCTTGGGCGGCGGCGACCCAAGCGCTCCTGTATCCCCTGCGGTCCCGTCCCTGGAGGAAGGTGAGGAAGCTGTGGCGTCACCCCGAACGCCCATGAACGTCACTCACGACATCGGTGGTGCTCAAGTCGAGCACTGCACTCCACCGTCGCACATCCCGTCGGGGCTCGACCATAGTGACAATGGCGCGCCGCGGCGTTTCCGCACGGTGGACAATTGCATCAACACTGCCGAGCCACGCGTACTGGACCCCGACGAATGGCTCCTCGTTGCGACCGAGGAGCCTACCTCCTACGACGAGGCAGCCACCGATCCGGCGTGGTGCGCCGCGATGGAAGAGGAGATGGCGGCCATTGAGGACAATGGCACGTGGGAGGCGGTGGACCTCCCGGCCGGACAACGCCCGATTGGCCTCAAATGGGTGTTCAAGCTCAAGAAGGATGCGCAGGGGGCGGTGGTTCGGCACAAGGCGCGGCTGGTGGCCAAGGGGTACGTACAACGCGCTGGCGTGGACTTCGATGAGGTTTTTGCACCTGTGGCGCGGCTCGACTCTGTACGCGCACTGGTAGCGGTGGCAGCGCACGAGGGCTGGGCACTCCACCATCTCGATGTCAAGTCTGCGTTTCTGAACGGCGACCTCATGGAGGAGGTTTACGTCGCTCAACCACCGGGATTCGCGATCGCCGGGCGTGAGCGGCAAGTACTGCGACTGCGCAAAGCACTCTACGGCCTACGACAAGCTCCTCAGGCGTGGAACGCCAAGCTCGACCGCACGCTGGTGGCGCCGGGTTCACGCGTTGCGCAGGAAGAACACGGGGTGTACACGCGCGCAAGGGCGAGGACGTGTGCTCTGGTGTGTATGTTGACGATTTGATCCTCACCGCGCCACCAAGCTGAAATCGAATCGCTCAAGGAGGAAATGAAGCGCCATTCAAGATGAGCGACCTCGCGCTTGAGCTACTATCTCGGCATTGATGTCAAGCAACTGCGGGAAGATCACCATGAGCCAAGCTGCGATGCGGCAAAGCTCTCGACAAGGCGGCATGGCCGGCTGCAATGCCGCAAGTGCCCATGGAGGCACGTCTTAAACTCGAGTAAGGAGAACTCCAATCCACCGCTGATCCTACGTTCTACCGTAGTGTGGTTGGCAGCCTCCGGTACTTGGTCCACACCCGACCGGATATCAGCTTCGCGGTCGGGTATGTGAGCAGGTTCATGGCGAACCCAACGACGGAACACCTGAGCGCCGTCAAGCATCTAGTCCGTTACATCGCTGGTACGCTCCACTTTGGCCTTTGTTACACTAAGGGGCACAACGACATCGAGCTTAAGGGGTACAATGACGCGACATGGCCGGCGACGTGGATGATCGCAAGAGCACCTCGCATTTTGTTCGCCGCAACGCGCTCGTGTCGTGGCAATCACAAAACAGCCGGTGGTGGCGCTATCGTCGTGCGAGGCCGAGTACATTGCGGCCTCAGCGGCGGCATGCCAGGGAATCTGGCTCAGGCGGCTGATCGACAACTTCTACGGACGAGACGTCGGCGCCGCGACAATCTACATCGACAATCAGTCAGCGATTCAATTGTGCAAAAATCCGGTCTTCCATGGCCGGAGCAAGCACATTGAGACGCGCTTTCACTTCATCCGGGAGTGCGTCGAGGGTGGCCAAGTCGCCATCCGCAAAATCCACACCGACGATCAGCTTGCGGACATATTGACCAAATCACTTGGCGGGTGCGTTTTTACACTGCGCTCAAGCTCGCGTCGCCGACATCAACCACAACTAGATTAGGGAGTAATATTAGATAATCTAGCAGTTACTAGTCCGCATGATCGCTGCATTTTTCAGTTTCGCATTTAGGGAGCCATGAGGCATTGAAGCTTCATTTTCTGCTTGTACTCAGCTTCGCTTTTCCGTTTTTGAGTCATTGCTCCATGCGTAATCGCTTTAGCTTCTTTTCGGTTTTGTATTGTATTCATCGCTTTGCATGTTTCATTGCATTATAAAAGGAGAAGAAAGACCAGAAAATGCTGTGTGTTCTGCAGCACCAAAACCTCATTTGTGTCTCGTGTTCGTGATCAATTCTTGTGTCTTCCTTTGCTTGCACGTACAACAGGAAGACTCCGTGGTGTGTGCGCATGAAAGATCAGAGTGGCGCTAGCGGACGTTCAGCCAACACCTTATACATGTCTTGAGTTGCAATGGAAAATAAATTCACAACTAACAAATATTCAACTGAAAAATTACAAGCAGCTCGAAATTGTGTGGCTCTCGCGGCGGCGGCAGCGGGTCTTCCGTGGCGGCGACGGTGGCACCCGTGGCGGCGGGCCTTGCCGGCGGACGTGCGTGCTTATGGCGCGGCGCCCGTCTGTGCGCGGCGCGCGGCGGCGGCGCGCCGTGCGGGCGGCGGCGAAGCCCTCCTGCAAGCGGCGGCGGCGAGAAGCGGTGCAGCGCGGCGGCGGCGTCCCATGCCGGCGGCGCCCACGATCGAGAGCGCGGAGCCTCGCGAGTCTCCTCCTTGCGACGCTCGGTCTTCGTGAAAAGAACACAGAGATTGAGATGGATCCATGGTTTAGGTGGAATTCAGCAGGAGGGTATTATCGTCATTTTTCATAGAATTTCGGTGAAAAAAACAAAAAACGAAAAAAAGGCTAAATCCCTAAAAGGGCAAATCATAGAGTAATTCATGTATTAAGTGTTATTTTAACAATTGCCATCTACAGAGTGGCATTTTATCGAAGCCACTCCAAATGAGTGGCATAATATCAATTTTCTCGCGTGAGACTCCTTTGTTTACTCTTCTCCTCCATTGTCCATTCCTTGCTTTCTTTTTTAGTGCTCCAAATACTCAATAACTGATATCAGAGCCTTACGTTTGAATCGGGCATATAGCGGAGTAGTGTAGCGTGTTTGTGTTGTTTTTCGGAGCCAAGGTTATGACTTCAAGTTTGGGCATTGAGATGGCGCAGTCGGTGATTCCCATATTCTCATGAAAGAATGACGATATGTGGAATATCAAGATGTGGATGCTGCTACTTTCGTAAGGGTTGTGGGATATTGTGCAGAATGACTACAAAGAGTATGTCATTGAAGATGGTCTTACACCGGAGCAGAAGAAAACTTTGGTAGAGAACCAAATGGCGAACGATGCCAAAGCCTTATTTCTGATTCAACAAGGTGTTACAGAAAGTTTATTTTTGCGGATTATCAATGCCAAGAAGTCAAAAGAAGTTTAGGACAAGTTAAAGGTGGAGTTTCAAGATTCTATAAAAGTTTTAGCTGTAAAGCTGCACACTTTGTGAAGACAGTTTTAAAATATGTAGATGAAGGATTCTGAGAAGATAAAGTATTACTTCTCGAGGGTCATCAAGGTGGTGAATCAGATGCGCACCTACGGTGAAGAGATTACCGATCAAAAGATTGTCAAAAAATTTTGATCAGTTTACCAAAAAAATTTGAGTATATTGTTGCTGTAATCGAGGAGTCGAAGGATTTGGCAACTCTCACAGTGCAACAATTGATGAGTTCATTGGAATCTCATGAAGAGAGAAAGCTACAAAGGGAAGGGAGCCGATTGAAAGCGCCTTCCGATCAAAGCTGAGCTTCAAATCCTACAATTTAAGAAATAGTAGGAATTATCAAAGAAGAGATGATCGAAGTCAAAATATGCATAAGGAGTCGGCCGAAGATAAAAGAGAAAAAATATAGCTAGTTCTAATTTCTGGTGTAATATTTGTAAAAATTTTAGTCATTCTATAGATAGGTGCTGGAAGAAAATGACTTACAATAAATACAAGAGGTAAGGTCACATTGCCAGATTTTGTAGAATAAAAATGATAATTGGGCAAATTTCTCAAAAGAGAAGGAAAATATACAGAAGAGTATATTTATTCTTACTAGACTGTGTAAGAAGAAAAAGAAAATACTTAGATTATTAATAGTGGTTGCGCAAAGATTATTAATAGTGGTTGCGCAAACCATGCAACAAATTGGAAAATATTTTGTGATGTTGACCCATCGCTTCAGACAAAGATACATATGGGCAATGGTTATTTAGCCTAAGTTGAAGAAAAAAGCAGTATTCCTGTCTAAATGAAAGGTCAAAATTTTATAAGCCTGCTAAGAGATAGCAAACACATTAGTTGTCAAGTGGTCTAGCCCTGAGCTGGACATTAGTCTTAAGTCGGTTGCATGAGTTGGTATATATGCCTATAAAAGGCTTGTAATCCCCTTCGTATAGAGATACATGTGTGTATGTATATGTTGGGTGAGACTCCTCTGTTTACTCCTCCTCCCTTGTCTATTCTTTGCTTTCTTTTAAGTGCTCCAAATCCCTAACACTCTCAAAATTGTACTGTTTATACTATTGGGCAAAGTATAACTAAATTCTAACTAATTTGATCCATTGGATAAAAGAAATGGACAACTTCGTTGTTATCTCTTCCCGAAACCAAAATCATCTCAAACCTGAATTGTGGTGGGACTGCGCCACAATATTCCGCTTCGCTGTTGTCGAAGTAAAACTTCCTGGCCACTTAAAAAAAAAAGCTTCCTGACCGCACGCTTGATGAAGGCGGGATCAGTGTGGAATTGGACCATGGTTTTACGAGGATGTTGGGTTGGAGTTGAGATAACATCCAAGCCGAGGGATTTTTTTGCATTCAATGGTGCTCCACTCATAAAAATTGATAAAACTAAATTTTAATTAGCCCATGAAACCACCACTATTGAGCAAAGAAACTGCTCGGGAATTAACGTGGCTGTGCAAGAGAGCTGTAACACCCCACGTAACCATATGGGATATTACTATGGAACGTCATCGCCAAAGTGAAGAATAAATAAGCACAACAAAAGAAATCACAAATAGTTTAAACTTTATTAACACTTTAATAGAGAACCAACGGAAGCTGGAATAAATATTTAAAACATGGGACCAGTCCACTTCTAACCAAATAAAGAACGAATGAAACAACAAAACGGTAGCAAACCACAGTGCTGAAAACTCGAGTGCTCCCACCCATGCATGATGCTATCACTCCACTGGCCTTTTACTTGAGACTGAAAGAGCAAGCGTGAGATTTGAAAATCTCAGCAAGTACCCAACAACGGTCGCAACACAAGAGTAAAGACAAATAATGCAACCATGTGAAGTAAAGGACAAGCATCACAAGTAAACAATGCGTACAAGATGAAAGCAACGAATAACTGATATCGTAGATACCGTCATAAATGGGAGATGGATATCATGGAGACTGTGTATTAAAGATAGTTGTTATGTGACAAGTTATCGCAAGTTATAGCAAGGGTGCCGACGACCTCCTCCCACATACCCGGTTATACGAGAATAGCCAGGCACAGCCTTGTCCTCGACTATATAACCGCAGACGGGGTGTAATATCCTATGTAACGAGAATGTACGTCCCCCCGTACGTTACCAGGTTGGGTGGAAATGACCCCTATATGTGGGTAGCCCCGGCGTGATAACCCTCAGTTCGTTATTTAGTATATTATTCATGATATAATTAGAGAGTTGTGATTAAATTAAGGTAAAGTTATGAGGGTAACGATTTAATGTAATGAGATTGGAGAGACAGGATTGGTGATACTATGTGATAAGATAACTGATACATCATGGGCAAATTATATAGAACAAAATTAAGGTAACTAAGATATGGCGAGGATAAGGCTATAATAAAGTTATGAGAAGTGAAAATATGTGCTAGGGTTGAAAATGGAAAGACATAGTTTCTGATATGAGGTGATGTGGAATAATGATAAGATGATAGTGATATAGTAATCACCTTAAGAGGTATTATAATACGGCTCACACAAGGTTATCAACCAATCAAATTTTATTATGTGATAAGTGATTATTAGTCAGATTAACATATTTAATACATACATCATTCATGGCTCAAATACAACATCAACAATTATTGGAACATAATATGCGAAACTAAAACATAGCAGCCCTAATATCAAAAGAGTGTCAATAATTTAATCCTAAGTTAAATCATGTTCATAAGCTACCCCCCATTAACGATTTAAGCATAGATTCTAAAACACTCATTTAAGGTATGAATTCTAGAACATTATTAATCGAGCATTCTAATAAACCTAAAAGCATGTGAACAAGTTAGCCTATAACATCGTTGCAAGAATATAATATTAAGAGTCTAAAAACTAAGCAAGTATGAATGATATGATAATAACCAGACAAGCATTAGTGATAAGTTAATAACCAGATAACTTTAGTGATATGATGCTAGCCAGATACTTTGGTGATATGATAATGGCCAGGTAACTTTAGCAATTAGCCAGGTGACTTAGTGATATGGCAATTATTAGGTAACTTTAGTGATATGATAATTGTAATCAATGTCAAGGTGACAGGTATTCTGGAAACACATGATATGCGAAACGTAAAGGTTATGGCCACGAGGTACTTGCCATGAGCACGCTCGGCGAAACCGCTACACAAAGGATCGGAAATACGCAACTATCTGGACGCTCCCTCCACAGCTGCGTGCGAATCTACAGGATAGAATGATATGCAACCGATCAGGTACATCGCAATTCGATATAGGAACGACAAAAGGTAACTTGACTGAAGAGAAAAACGGGCTCCCTAATCTCCACGGCCATGGAAAACGCCGTTCGGCCAAGCGAACAATGTTTGGTCCCGCGAATGATCCTTCGGCGAAGCAAAATGCTGTTCGGCCATGCGGAACAGCGTTCGCCCGAGCGAACGGCCATTCGGCTGAGCCGTCGGAGTCACCGCCGTCGACGAGTCGCCACCACGCCGCGGTTTGCTACCTGCCATGGCAACGCGGGCGCTACCGCCACTTGCCACGGCAGCCCTACTTCATGCCGCTGCCTGTCATGGCAGCACATCTGCTTGCCGCTGCTGCCATGGCAGCGAGGCACCGCCGCCGCCTACCGTGGCAGCCCGGCTGCCTGCCATAGCAGCGTGGGTGCCGCCATCGCCGCCGTGGCAGCGCGGCCGCTGCCACGGCGCCGCCGCCACCACGCACGCTCGTCGCCGCCGGCCGCCATCGGGCCGCCACGAACACCAACGCCGAGCCGCCGCCTCGCGCCGACCCGCCATGGCCGCCGCATTGCGCCGAGCGACGCCGCCATGGTGCCGAGCCGCCGCCGTGCATCGCGCCGCCGGCTGGCATCGCGTGCCACCGCCGCGCGAGCATGCAGCGCGCTGCCGCCGCCGCACGGCCTTGCGCGCATGCCTCGCCGCCGCGCCGGCACTCCCATGCCGCCACCGCTGCCGCTGCGGCGTGCGCGGCAGCGTCGCGTCGCGCGCGCAGCCGTGCGAAGCGCCGTCGCGGCTGCCGCTGCGCGTCGGCCGGCCGCCGCCGCCGCCATCGCTGCGGTCGTCGCCGGTCGCCACGCAGCTGTCGCGAGTCGCTGCGCCATGATAATGCATGGAGCAGCGCGCGCGCGCGCGCGCAGTCCGACCGCGCCGCCGCCGCCGCCGCCGGCCGCCGCCTCCGTCGCCGGCACCGCCGCCGGTGGCGCCGCCGCCGGCCATGCAGCCGCATGCACGGAAGAGGGAGAGAGAGAGATTAGAAATCTAGGAGAGAGAGAGAGAGTTCTACGGGAGAGAGAGAGGTCCTCGGAGCCGCGTATGTCCTCTACAAACATATCGCTGGCAATGGGTCCTTCGTCCTGGTGGCCGCCATCTTGATGTTTACCGTAGGTGTTGTCAAGTACGGGGAGAGGACATGGGCGCTAAGGTGCGGCAACATGGATAACATCCGGAGCTCTCTCAAGAAGGAATCATCTTTCAAACACGATCACTTGCAGCCCCTGGATCAACTGGAGGCCACCCACAGAGAAGAAATCCCTGTACGCCGTGCTCACTCCCTTTTCCAAATATGCAAGCGTGCGATAGTTGATTCTTGGGTCCAGGTGGATTTGAAGAGCCATTACGCCGAAAAGCTTCGGTTCCTTAGAAATGAAGGCTACAAGAGTACGTGGATATTGATGGAGATAGAGCTCTCCCTCATGTATGACATCCTGTACACCAAAGCATCGGTGATTCACACTTGGTTTGGCTACTGCATCCGTCTAGTCTCCCCGCTCGCCGCTGCCGCCTCGTTCTTGCTGTTCCATTTCAGTGCCAAAGATGGCCACAGCGGAGTTGACATCGCTGTCACTTACGTCTTGCTCTCTGGTGCCTTCCTCCTGGAGACGACATCGCTGTTGGGCGCGTTTGCGTCGACCTGGACATATGCCTTCTTGTGCACCACGCGATGGAATTGGCTTCGGTACACAGCACTGTGCACTGGAAGGTGGGTTCGGTTTCGTCGGCTTGTCAAGGCGGTCACAGGAAGAGGTAGAAGCTACGAATCAATGAGGAGGTGGTCGGGCAAAATGGGGCAGTATAACATGTTGCACTTTTGCACTCGTCGTGACACACTGACCAGTCCTCTACTCGGCAGATTGGCCAAGATGGTGGGACTCAAGGAGTGGTGGAACAGGATGCATTACTCGTGAACCGTGGAGATTTCAGATGACCTGAAGAAGAGACTGTTTATATACATAGAGCAATTGCCTCGGCGTCACAAAATGAACACACAGGGCGTGATCAGGAAGAACTGGGGTCAGCAGGCGCTGGAGGATTACAAATTGTACGACGAAGATAACAAAATCTACCTCGGTGCTGAGCTCCAAGAAGGCATCATTATCTGGCATATTGGCACTGACGTTTTCCTCGCCAGAAGCAGTGTTGCCGATGACAAGGATGTAGAGCAGGAGGTGAAGGCTGTCAGGGTATTATCCAACTACATGATGTTCCTCCTCGTGGGGCGCCCCTACATGCTACCAGGCCTTGCTCAGAATAGGTTGTACCATCAAACCTGCGAAAATTTGACTGAATTATGGAGTCAGCCTAAGAACCCAAGTGCTAGTCGTCGTCCTAGAAGGAACATCTGTACTATACTCAAGGAATTATTTGGCCTACACGATGACCCCAATACTTCTAGACAATTGCAAAGAGATGACCTTGCCAAAATCCTATACGACGAGTGGCCAACCTACAGCACTAGTGTTCCTCGCCTCAATTATGCTAATAAAGTTACTGAAATGCTGCTTAGAAAGGAGAAAGAAGACAGGAAGGACGGGTTGCAACTGGTCCTTTCTGTGTGGATGGATTTTCTATTCTACGCGGCCAACCGATGCAGCAGGGAGAACCATGCCAAGAAGCTCAGCAGTGGGGCTGAGTTGACAACAGTCTTGTGGCTTATGGCAGACTACCTTCATCAAGATTACCTCAATAAAAGAGCGGAGGAGGAAGCGGCGGAGGAAAAGGCGAAAGAGGAAGCGTTGGAAGCGGAGGTTTGAATTATGCATCTAGATGATGATTACTGTATCCCCCATTAATTTTACACAAAATGGTTCTGTACCATCAAAATTTCGCGACTTCAGAACAATACCATTCAATCTTGCTGGTTCAATTTAATAACACTGGAATGTTTTCTCCACTAATGTTACCTTACCGTCTCGTGTCACTATCTTCCGTGATTTTGCCCTTCTTCCACTTCTTTCAGTCTAAGGTGGGCAGGTGGCCTCCTTTGGCGAGATGATTGTGCTAACTCAAGCCCATGCTCGAAAATCCTGATCACCTTATGCTGTGGTCATCCTGCCCCTTCTTTGTGCGCAGTGCCTCCAACCTCGCCATGACCATGGCCCTGTGCACCGCAGCATTGTCTTATCAACGCGCACTTCGCCACCTCAGCCTTGCTCTTGTAGCACCCTCAAAACGAAAAAGAAACAACCTATCCCTAATATCTCTCCCTTCCATCTCTATCTTCACCTCTCCATATTTTCCTATTCCTCTCCCGTGTATTTCTCATTCTCTCCATTCCATTTATCTCTCTCTCCCGTAAACACTCTCCACTAATCTCTCAGACCTGCACGACGAGATTCTGCAGGTGGCGCAACCAGAGCTGGTTGTCCTGGAGGGCGTAGGCGGTGATGTTGTCCGGGCCACCGAGATGTATCAGGAGGAACGGCGCCCAGAACACGACGAGCCGGTGCTCGCGTGGCACGCTGGTGAAGGAGAGGTGGCCGAGGGCGTATATCGCGGTGGAATCCGCCAGCAAGTACGCCGACCAGAGAAGGATCCTCAGCACGGGGTGGGCTTCACGCCGACGGATCCCGGCGAGGACGAGGAGGACAACCTGCAGTGTGAGGCTCAGGAGTACCACGATCTGGATCGACCAATGATTCCAAAGGTCCATCGGGCCTCCAGCCATCGCTCCTGCATGCACCGAAATGCTCGTTAGTAATTAAATTACCTGCTCGTTCGAAATGTAACTAAATTAATTGAGATCGATCACAAGTGGTGATGTATAAATACCGGGAAGTGAGGTACGCTAGCAGCCAGTAGCGCTGGACCAAATGAGTCAGGTGTCTGAGACGAGCAGCGAAACAGGAAATGAAGAGAGAGAGGCTCGATACTTGACTCCCAGCGTACGTTAATGAACTAGCTCTAGCTAGTTTAGATAAGGTGGCAAACGAAAGAAACAGGAAGCTAAGAAGAAAAAGGCCAGGAATACTATATCATCATCTCATATTCTCATTAGCGTTTGTTATAGTTGAGACCATGTCAGCGTACAAGCTTTCTATCAACCAACAATACTATATGTGTGTAATTCCATGGTTCCAATCAATCAACGCTATAATTCAAAACCATGTGACGGGGCCGACGTGGATGTCTCTATAAACTGTAGCAGGCATGACAAGTTGGAAGCTTTCAGGGTCTTCTTTTTAAGAAAAGAAAAGGAAGCTTTGTGGGCTGTTGGAGACGGATACCACCAGAATTGGTTGCCCAGTTTGCAGGCTCCAATTTCACCAACTAATAGGATATTGTTACATTGGTCGCAATGAGACGGTGATAGAGATTTGTACATGCTTACAAATACCCTTATTTAGACTGAAGGACCAACATGTCCTAGTTCCTTTCATTCAAAAAGAAACTATAGAGCACGTATGTTCAGGACCAACAGCTCTACAAAATAGAAAGGGAACCATCACCATCACCCATCGCTGAATCCTGAACAAAACAACCACCACAAAACTACTACCAAACAATTCATTTGCCAATTTGGGTTACCTAATTTTGTTGGACAATTGTGATGTTGTCAATTGTTAAATTGTTGTTATTGTGAAATCTCTACCACCTTTTCTGGTAGGCTGAAACGACAAAACTGTTCCTTATTGAGCCTAGAAGTTTCAGTCATTCTTCTCCCCTGTATCCAGGATCTATCTGGTCGTCCTCATTTGAGCTGCGGCTTAAGTATTCCTACTGAGCGAGTTGGCACATATGACACAGGTAATTTGTGAAATTTCAATGGTTGTTATCTATTATCTAGAGCAAAAGACATGGTCATAAGGGCTACGACCACAGTAGGAAGACGTGGTCGTAAAGGGGTTATGACCTCAGTCGTGAAGAAGCTAACGTGGTCATAAAGCGTTACGACTACAGCAGTCGACAGAGCCTTCTCCGTGGTCAAAGGAAGTGCAACGCAACGGCGGTGAACGTGGTCATAACTTTAGCTGAAGTTTACAACTACGTGGTCGGAGCAGCGAGGCGTAATCAGAGAGATCACAACATGGTCGTAACGACTGTCAGCGTGGTCGGAGAACCAGCATAGCAGTCGTAGCAACACAGGAGGTGGTCATAGCCTCTTGAATGTGGTCGTACGGTTGCAAGAGGTGGTCGTAGCGGCTACAACTTGGTCGTAGAGATCCTGGGAGCAGTCATAAAGGCTATAACAAGTGGTATCAGAGCATGGGTGATAAAGGGAAGGCTCAGGGTGGGCTAATCTCCATCTAGTACCCTCTCCTGACGACTGACAATTACCCGGTATGGGCAATGAAGATGAAGGCAAATATGCGCGCCCAAGAAGTCTGGGGTACTGTTGATCTGAAGGGGAAGGACAAGGAGCTGGATGACAAGGTGGATCAGGCGGCTTTGGCCCTCATCTACCAGGGGGTGCCAGATGCGATGATGCATCAGCTCATCGACAAGGAGACGGCACGGGAGGCGTGGAAGATGCTTTAGACAATGCACGAGGGCATTGATCGAGTCAAGGAGGTGTGGCTCCAGAATTTGCGGAGCGAGTTCAAAAACCTGAAGATGGGAGAGACCTAGTCGGTGGATGAGTTCGCTGGCAAGCTAAGTTCGTTGTACAATCAAATTAACTCTCTTGGTGACAAGATGAAGAAATCTGTGGTGGTGAAGAAGTACCTGCGCGTGCTTCCGGAGAAGTACATACCTGTTGTTATAACACTTACGTACTCCCGCGATCTGGACAAGAAGAAGATAGAAGAAATCATCGGCTCTCTCAAGGCGCATGAGAAAGTTACTGAAGGGGTTTTAGTTGCGCAACGAGCAGGCGTTGCTAGTAAAGGGAGATCTAAGAGATAGTCATGGCTCATCAAACAACCACGAGAGGTGGCGCAGTCGAGGTGGCCAGAATGGCAGAGGCGGCAGGGGTGGCCGTGGAGATAAGGCTAGGCAAGGCGGTGGTGAGAGATCCCAATATAAGTCACATGTCAAGTGCTTTGAATGTGGCGAATATGGGCACTACACATCAGGATATCGTAGCCATATAAAGTGCTACAACTGTAACGAGTACAGGCACTATGCTTCAAACTGCAAAAACAAGAAGAAGGACGGGGAGGAGAACCTCGCTAAAGACGAAGAAGAAGATGACAGAGAGTTAGTACTTCTCTCCTCATATGTTGAAAAGGAGCTAGTCATGGTGGTACTAAATGAGAAGAACGTAGTTCCAAAACTACACACGAAGGAAGGAAGCCACGACCACATAGATCAATGGTACTTAGATAATGGAGCAAGCAACCACATGACGGGAGATCACTCCATGTTTTACAAGCTCGACGAGAAGGTTTGGGGCAAGATCAAGTTTGGCGACGGCTCCACGATAGAGATAAAGAGCAAAGGGACGATGATGTTGCAATGCAAGAATGGAGATAAGAAGTTGTTGACAAGAATTTATTATATACCAAGTCTATGCAATAGCATACTTAGTCTCGAGCAGATGATAGAGAGAGGGTGTAGAGTGGTGTTGCAGGATGAGTTCTTGCGAGTGTATGACAAGAATAGAGATTTGTTGATGAAGGTGAAGAGATCTCCAAATCGGTTGTACAAAATTCCTTTCAAAACTTGTAGATCAATTAGCGTAAAGAGCGGTCTAGAGGAGCTAGAAGATGGAGAACTTCAAGAACAGGCAGCAGGAGGCAAGCCTGGCACACATGGAGTTGACACGAGTAGGGAGCCCGAGTCAGCGGAGAAGCAAGATGGGGCAGAAGTAATGCGGGCAGACACTAGCGGCATTGGCATAGGTGGTCAGTATGGACCAAATGTAGAAGGCATAAGGGTACATGCAGTCATAGCAAGCAGCAGCTTAGGAGGAGCTCTTATGTGTGCAGCAAAAGGCAATCACTGTCTTGATGCATGGGTCCCAAGGAGGCGGGAAGAAGCACAGCATTGAGGGCAGGACCGTGGTCGTCATGGCCACAAGGGGTTGAAGTAGTCGAGCAGGTCCAAGCAAGATGAGCAACAAGGATCAGGAAGAAGTGGAAGCAAAAGAGGAGATCGGCGTGATCAAGATTAAGGAGGTGATTGTTAGGGTTTGTAATCTTGTTTTTCAATTTAGAAACCATGTTCGGTAGTCGTGGTCATAGTCGTGATTGTGTACGAGTGGTCAGAGTCATGTACGAGTTTGGTCATGGTCGTATACGAGTCCGTGTTGTAGTTGAGTTCGAGTCTGTTTCATAGTCGTAGCCGAGTTTAAGTTGTAGTCGTAGTCGTACCCGAGTTGAAGTCGTAGAGCAGGGTATAAAAGGCAGAGCCATGTAACCAAGAGAGTAAGCGAGAGAAGCCAATGCGATCGGTGTGATCGAGAGGCAAGAGAGAGAGAATGATCAGGGTGATCATAGCGATCGGTGTTATCGAGAGAAAGAAATAAAGAAGAGAAGAGCAGTTTGGATCTGGAAGTCTATCGAGTTCATCGTGTGTTCGCAGACGTGATCGTAAATTGACTTATGACTATGACGATCGAGCGGAGATGTCCACAGGAGCAGCAGACGTGGTCGTAAAGGAGTTACGACCACGGTCACAGAGCAGAAGACGTGGTCGTAAGCACTATGACCACAGTGGGAAGACGTTGTCGTAAAGGGGTTACGACCACAGTCGTGAAGCAGCTAACGTGGTCGTAAAGTGTTACGACTACAGCAATCGACAAAACCTTCTCCCTGGTCGAAGGAAGTGCATCGCAGCGGCGCTGAACATGGTCGTAACTTTAGCTGAAGTTTATGACTACGTGGTCAGAGCAGCGAGGCGTGATCAGAGAGATCACAAACGTGGTTGTAACGACTCTCAATGTGGTCGAAGAACCAGCAGAGCAGTCGTAGCGACACAGGAGGTGGTCATAGCCTCTTGAACGTGGTCATACGGCTACAGGAGGTGGTCGTAGCGGCTACAACGTGATCGTAGAGATCCTGGGAGCAGTCGTAAAGGTAGTAATATCTGCTGTGTTGATTTTTCCAATAGCTTGTGATGTTTCGTTTCTTTGTCGTCAGACTTAAAAAGCATATCTTGATTGTCGCATCTGACACGTTCATTTCAAGTTCTTATACCTTACGTTCATTCTCCCCTTCGACTTTGTTAAATCCAACTCTTCCTCCCTGTTCATTCTCTCCGACTTTGTTAAATCCAACTCTTCCTCCATTCAGACGATACTTTTTGACGAAGTCTTCAACAAGACTTGATAGTCTTTTTCTTCATGGTTGGTGTCATGAGATCCTTTCTATTATTTACAGAGCTCTTTTATAGTACTTTAAAATAAATATGAGTCATTTAATGTTTATGATCTAATGGTTCAGATTAGTTAGAATTTAGTTATACTACTATCCACACTACTAGTAGTAGAATCTTTAAAAGAATAACATTATAAATGAAACAACTAGTATAAACTACCATACCAGCCAGTGGAAGGAAGCTGAAGGAAGCGTCAGCGAAGCAAGCAAAAAGCAAATTGCACAAGAGGAAGGGAAGTGAAGCACGCAGCGAGCACAAGCGCCTCTCGTTCCGCCTTGTCGAGTGGGAAAAAGCTTCGAGGAGGGAGGTGGTGGGGGCCACGGCACGAGCACGCCGCCGAGGCATGGGGAGGATGAGCTGCCGTGGCGAAGCCTCGTGAAGTCGGCTCGTAGAGACGGTTGTCCCTTCGGAAGCAGATACTATTACAAACAACAAGATGAATATAGCAGCACACAAAATGGAATGCGATCCCTAGCTGCAACGTCGCACATACCGAAAACCAGCAAAACATAGCACTACATGGACAAGACCTTCATGAACGGCCGTTGTCGCCGCACTTGCGCTGTCAACTACAAACTTCTCACGAACGTTGGCATCTTGTCCGCGCAATAGCCACCAACGCCTACACCGAGCCGCCTCCTCCTCGCCACGGCACCATCTCGCCATCGTGGTTCATGGATGCCGGCTCCACCTCGTCGGCTTGCCGAACCCGAAGTCCGATGTCTGGCTGGGAACCACAGCGACCCGCCAGATGAACGTGCATGGGCGGTGGGGTGTCCATGAACTTGGTGTGTGTGGTCGCCAAGCGGTCGCGCTTCACCTCCGCGATGGCCTCCATAACGGCTAGGACCGCCCCATCCCGAAAAAATAAGGTTGAAAAACAAAAGTATGTAATACCATTATAAATCAACGGTCATATTTCATTTCTATTACCACCTTCATATTATCAGTATAATGTACTTAAAAAAACCTATTTCTATTCCTGCTATCAACTTCCAGTCTCTAGTGAATACATCTGGGATGATGCTTCAAATCCGTCAGGTACATATTGCTTTAGATTCAAACCAAATTCTGTTCCAAAGCTTAGGGTCAGCATTATAGTTTTTTTTTGGGTTCTGAGTAGTTAATAGAACTCTAGGATGAAATAAGAGTGTAATCTGAAGCTGTGAACGAACATCATGAAGAGTTGTGAGCTTTTAACCAGGAATGAATCTAAACTAGCAGCAGCTATAAATCTAAAGAATTCGAAGCGGCATTTATAAGACAAGTTTCTGCATATGTACTGAAACCAAACTAGCTTATCTTGGAGCCGACGGCCTACATCAGAATCGGAGGCGCGTCACCGGAGACGTGCTTGTTTTTTGCGAGTTCTTGTGTTTGTGCGGTTTTGGACATAAAAAAGATGATTTTGGGGTTTTGACCTTGAGGGCTTTCTAGCTTCAGTTTATACTGTGATCTAGCTTGTTACAAAATGCCAGAATCCATCCAATGTTTCTATATCATCAAGAACTCACAAGCAAGAGCAGATCAAGATTTTCCTCATTTGCTCGGTTTTGATGCAACCTTCCTTGAAATAAAAAAGATCAAAACTTTATCAATGATGTTCTTGATTGTCAATTGGAATACGTTTCTAACATCTAGAGAAGGTGCATACAAAATTTTAAGTTATTTAGAGTGTTGGTTTGAGAGTTGGCTTAATTTATGGTTTTAGCCCAATTTTAGTGCAGCAGAGCTTCAATAGCCAAAAGATCCCAATTTTCCTACATTATTTCAATATCTTTAGTTGAGATATGTTCTTAAGATCATGATCTAGTCTTGTTTCAAGTCCTTTAGAGTTGTCAATATAGTTCATCAATTTTTTTAACTTGAAATAGTGCTGAAAATATGCTCTATTATTTGTTAGAGATTAGACCGCCAACTAGTTAGAGGTCTGATCGCCAACAAGTCTGGCCACCAACTAGTTAGAGGTCAGACTGCCATCTAGCTAGCGGTTAGACCGTCCCTGCTTAGAGGTTAGACCACCAGGACATGTTTAGGTACATTTGCTCAGTTTTTCTTGATGTTTCCTTGTAGATGACTGGTCTTTGAACTTCATAACTATTGGAGTAAAGAGCTTTGCTTTTTTTCCTTTGAAAAAGATTTGAAAAAACTTTTAATCGTGTTGCTCCTATTCACCCCGCTCTAGTCATTGTTCCCGATCCTACAGGTGACCTCTAAAATTTCTTCACGATTTTTTGAAATATTAATTAATTTGATGTAATTTAGGATGTTAGGTTATTAACCAGCGCCCCTACCTTCGCCGTGACTTTAGTTTAAGTGGTGGACTCGCTATATCATTCGCAATTCACGTTAACTTTGGTAAATATGGTATTTAGGGCGAGCTCGAAGCTGATGGCCTGCCTCGGAGTTGGGAGCTGCGTCCATGGCAGCCCAATGCGGACAGCCGCCGCAGCGCAGCTTCCATGGTCGGGACACTTGAGTAACTTCGTGGGGCTTCCATCAAATGGGCGTCGACGAATTAGGAAAAGAAATCTTGGCCCACTTGTTGCATGTTTCGCAACAAGACCCTTGTTGCATCCTCCTTTTCAGACCACCATACACCATTGATGAGTGGTCCATCAAATGGGGCTTCATTCACCAAGCCCGGTTCCTGAACAAGCGGCCAGCCGCTTCGGTAAAGCCACTCCGCTCCAGTGGAGTGGACGACTGCTACTCTCAGTGCTACGCCGGCCACTCCACTCGAGCGCGGCCGGCGAAGAGACAGGCGGCGGACGGGTCGCCCGCCGTCGAGGAGCCTAAGCCCATACAGGTAACCACCGCCAAGGATAAGATTTCTGTGGAGTTTGTGTTCTTTAATAAATCATTTACTTTTGTATTTTAGTAAGGGTTCTTGGTCCCCGTTTGCCACCATCGTGTTCTTGATTCTTCACACCCAAGAGCTCATCGTCACTCGTTTGGAGTGTATATGTTTGGATGAATCTGTTCTTCTTTTTTTCAGCTCCTGATTTTACCGGCCGGATGCTACATTAGGGTTTAACTTTTTTTCGTCATTTCTATTTCCTAACCGTTTCGATCGAAAATTCTTCTACTTGTTGTGCAACCAAGGATTTGGTTTAGTTTTTGGATTCCTGGGTGGAACGCTTAGAAATGTTAGATTGATCTCTCCCAAATTAGCCCAACGGCTAATCTGGACCTTGATCACGCGCCCTGATCGGGGGCGCTCAGCCCAACAACTGGCTGATGGGCCCCCGTCGCGCTGCGCTATATATAAAGGGGTGGGGGCCGGCGGCTCGCGTCACGAGATTCGCCTGAGCCGTACAACCCCACCCGACAAACCCTAGACCGATCGCAGAGGGTGCGCAGTAGGCGACGGGAAGCACCATCGCCGTCCACATCGTCGGATCTTCTCCGCCGCCATCGTCCTCTTCTCCGACTGCTTCACCGAGCAACCGTGATGGCCAACTCCCCCGCTACACCGGATGGTCAGTACCCCACTCCTTCTCCCTCTCTCTCCCTCAGATCTAGACTCCCAGGTGCGAAGAGGAAAGCAAACAATGGTATCAGAGCCACGGGTGTAGAGGGGGTCTTACGGGTGCCGCCGGCATCGCCGCTTTTCCCGCGCCGAGGGCCGCCGCTATTGCCGCCTCTCCCCGTCGCGCAGTCGCGCCTAGCGCTTAGCGCTGCCGCCGCCTCGGGCCGCCGCTGGGCCGTGTGCGCCTCCGACGACGCGCGCGCGCGCCCGCTGGGCGCCGCCCTGCTGCCCGAGCCCGCCGTCAGCGGGGCCGCGTGCGCTGCTGCCGCTCGCGCGCTTCGGCCGCCGCCGAAGCGGTGCCACCGCTGCCGCCCGTGCCTCGGCGCCGCCCGCGCCGCCCCTCCGAGCCGCCGCTCTGCCGCCCCACCACCGTGCGCGCGCTCCTTTTCCCAGATCCGAATTTTCGGATCCGGTAGCTCAATTGACTTTAGGGTTAGGGTTTTTGCCCTTTAGTTTTGGCTGGCGCGGATGGTGGCCGTCGGATGGGATCCGGCGGTCAAAGTTTTGTTGGGCTTGGGAGTGAACTGGGCAGCCCGCATGTGTTTTGGGCCGGTGGAGCGGTGGTGATGGGCAGCGTTGCCTTTTTGGGCCGTTCGGCATTCTTTGGCGCGTGTGCACCCGTTTTGGGCCGCGCGGGGAAAAAGAGGCCGGCACGCCGTGGGCCGTGGCCAGGCCGAAAGAATGGGCCAAAATGGCCGTTTGAACAGTATTTTTGTTAAAAGGATTTTAATTGTTTTCAGAAGCATTTATTGAATGAAAATTGAATCAAATCTCTGTAAATTTTTGCACCAACATGTTAAATTTCCAGAGATTAAAAGAGTATAGTTATGATGCTTCTGAATAATGAATTATTTTAGAATAATTATAGTTTCCGCTGCAAAAGTTAATGTTGATTAATTTTCATTATTAAATTCGAACCAACGGGAGAATTTAATTTTGGAAAAATAGATAAAATTTCCAGAGATTTATGATATTGTTATTTTCTGACCAACGTTGTTAATAACAGTATTATAAATTTTTTAATGATGATTTTATGCATTATTTCTATTTCTGCCCAACGGTGATGTAGATTTAATGTATGATAGAATTGTTTTTTAAATTGTATGTCGTATTTTTGACCAACGTTGGAAATAAGGCATATAATTTTGATGTAACGTTCTCACTATATTTGAAATATTTTTCAGGAGGATACAACTTGATGAGTTGTATTAGAGAAATCCTCACTCTCAAAGGTGATAATTATGGAGAGTGGAAGAAAAAGATAGACTTAGCGTTTATCTTAGCAGAGGTAGACTGGGTCCTCACTACAGCACGTCCCACTGAGCCTTTGGCGCCAGTGAGGGAACAGAATGAGGATGACACTGCATGGCAGAAAAGACAGAGGGATCATGCTCCCTTACAGATGTCTTATGACCTTGATCATAAGAAATGGACCACAGCCAACAAGAAATGTATGGCTGTGATAAAGAACACAATTGAGCCTGCGATTCTAGGCTCAATTGCAGAGTGTGACACTGTCACTGAATACCTTGATAAAATAAAGAGTCAGTTCACTGGCTCTTCAAAGACTTATGCTACACAGCTGATTAAGCAGCTGGTAACAGAAAGGTATTCTGGCAGTGGCAATGGCATAAGAGAGCACATTCTTAGAATGAGCAACTTGGCATCTAAACTTAAACCGATGGATTTGGCTCTCAAGGATGAGTTCCTTATTCATTTGGTTTTTGCTTCTTTGCCAAAAGAGTTTGACACTTTTGTTGTCAACTATAATATGCAGCCCGAGAAATGGGACATGGAAAAGTGCATAGCTATGTGCGTGCAAGAGGAGGAAAGAATCAAATCCTCACATGGTGGTTCTATCAACTATGTGAAGGATAACAAGAAAAAGAATTACAACAGTAACCCCTTCTCAAAGAACAAGGGCAAAGCCTCTGTACATCAGCCTCAACAGAATAAATTTGCTGTAGACAAAGACCAGTGTCTTCACTGCAAGAAGACAGGACACTACAAGAAGAACTGTCCTGATTATTTAAAGATGATAATGGCAAAGAAAGGTGAGAACATTATTACCTTTATTAATGAATGCCTGTATGTGAAATATTCGAAATCCACTTGGTGGATTGACTCAGAGCAACTGCTCATGTTGCTAATTCATTACAGGGATTCCGTTCGACGAGGACTACGCAAAGAAAAGAAAGATGCATTAAAGTTGCAAATGGAGTCGAAGCTGAAGTTGAAGCCGTTGGCGATCTTTCATTAGAATTAGCTAATGGCTCCACTCTTTTACTTAGAGATGTCCTTTTTGTACCCTCTTTACAGAGGAATTTGATTAGTGTGTCAAATTTGGACAAAGATGGTTATGATTGCAATTTTGGAAATGGCAAATGCGAAATAATGTTTAATAAAGAATGTGTTGGTATTGCCATATTACAGAATGAGCTTTATTTGTTATCATTGTGTGATGATGTGAATGTCGTATGCGATAATGAGAACGCTATGCGAGAAAGTGATTGAATCTCGTCACGAATGTGAACAGAAACGAAAGAGAACTCTAGATGAGTCGTCGAAATTATGGCACTGTCGTTTAGGCCATATTTCGAGGGGGAGAATAGAAAGACTAGTAAAGAATGATATTCTTCCTCCATTAGAGTTCTCAGACTTAGAACAATGCAGAGAATGCATTAAAGGAAAATATGTAAAGAAAATTAAAAAAGACGCTAAAAGAAGCACAGGAGTTCTACAAATTATTCACACAGATATTTGTGGTCCTTTTCCTGTGAAAAGTGTGGATGGATATGACTCGTTCATAACATTCACAGATGATTACTCCCGTTATGGATATATTTATCCAATCAAAGAAAGAAATGAAGCCTTGGATAAATTCAAGATATTTAAGGCTGAAATTGAAAACCAACACGATTTAAAGATTAAGATAGTCCGATCTGATCGTGGGGGGAGTACTACGGTCGACATACCCCATATGGACAAGTTCCTGGACCTTTTGCGAGGTTTTTACAGGAAAATGGAATAGTGGCCCAGTATTCTATGCCGGGCGAACCTCAGCAAAATGGAGTAGCTGAAAGACGCAACCGTACCCTGATGGATATGGTGCGAAGCATGATGAGCTACTCCACACTCCCATTGAGTTTATGGATGGAGGCGTTGAAAACCGCCATTCATATTCTCAACAGAGTGCCTAGTAAGTCGGTGCCCAAAACACCGTACGAGTTGTGGACAGGAAGAGTTCCCTCACTAAAGCACTTACGTGTGTGGGGGAGTCCTGCTGAGGCTAAAGTATTTAACCCAAACCTTGGGAAACTTGATCCCAAAACAGTAAGTTGCCATTTCATTGGCTACCCTGAAAAGTCAAAAGGTTTTCGTTTCTACTGTCCAGACAGATATACAAAGTTTGTAGAAACGAGACACGCTGTCTTCTTAGAGGATGAGATGATGAGGGGGAGCATGGTAGCTCGAGAGATTGACCTTGAAGAGAAGCGGGTGTATGCGCCCACTCCGATGATTCAAGAGCCATTCTTCACACTACCTGTTGTCGCTGCACCGACGGTGCAAGATACTGTGGTGCCAGCACCTGTTATTGTTCCTCCTGTGGCAACAATGAATGAGAATGAGGAACCTGTTTTTCAGGATCCTATAGAACCTATTGCCACAGATGAGGGGGAGCAACAGCAGCCTCAAACAGAAAATGTATCAATTGAGGAGGCCCCGAGGAGGTCTCAAAGAGTAAGAAGATCAGCTATTTCTGATGATTATCAGATTTATCATACAGAGGAATTTCAAATGGAGGATGATCCCACCTCATTTGAAGAAGCCATGAGAAGCGAAAATTCTTCAAAATGGCTTGAGGCCATGGAAGAGGAAATGAGGTCCATGAAGGCTAATAAAGTGCGGGACTTGAAATTATTCCTAAAGGAGCCAAAACAAGAGGGTCAGTAAATGGGTCTACAAGACAAAGCTTGACTCCCAAGGGAATATAGAAAGATACAAAGCGCGACTTGTGGCAAAAGGCTTTACGCAAAGAGAAGGGATTGATTACAATGAGACATTTTCTCCAGTCTCATGTAAAGATTCCTTCAGAATCATAATGGCATTAGTAGCACATTACGATTTAGAGTTACATCAGATGGATGTAAAGACGGCATTTCTTAATGGGGATTTGGAGGAAAATGTTTACATGGCACAACCGAAAGGTTTTGTCGTGGAAGGAAATGAAAGAATGGGATGCCACCTAAAGAAATCGATTTATGGGTTAAAGCAAGCTTCAAGACAGTGGTACTTGAAGTTTGACAGTACAATAAGAAAATTTGGGTTTAAAGAGAATGTAGAGGACAACTGTGTTTATGCAAAGTTTAAAGATGGGAAGTTTATCTTCCTAATCCTGTATGTGGATGATATCCTGCTAGCTAGTAGTGATGTTAGTCTGCTACTGGAAACAAAGAAGTTTTTGTCCTCAAACTTCGATATGAAAGATCTTGGTGAAGCTTCATTCGTTCTAGGGATCGAAATTCACCGGGATAGAAACAAGGGGTATTGGGACTGTCACAAAAGGCATACATAGATAAAGTCTTAAAGAAATTTGGTATGCATAAATGTAGTCCTTCAGCTGCACCTATAGTCAAGGGCGACAGATATGGGGATTTTCAATGCCCTAGGAACCAGTATGAGATCGATCAAATGAAAGTGGTTCCATATGCTTCAGCTGTCGGAAGCTTACAGTATGCTCAAGTGTGCACACGCCCTGACTTAGCATTTGTTACCGGGTTACTTGGCAGATTCCAGAGCAATCCTGGAATAGAACACTGGAAATTGATAAAGAAAGTCTTGCGATATTTGCAAGGAACAAAAGGCCTCATGATGACATACAGAAGATCAGACTTACTCCATATAGTGGGGTACACAGATTCTGATTTTGCGGGAGATGATAGAAAGTCTACATCCGGATATGTATTCACTCTCGCTGGAGGAGCTATATCGTGGAAAAGCTCTAAGCAAACCGTCACTACATCGTCCACAATGTATGCCGAGTTTGTAGCATGTTATGAGGCTACGGGGCAGGTGAACTGGCTAAAGAAGTTCATACCCGGTTTAAAAGTGGTTGACGACATCAATAGACCACTTAAGTTGTACTGCGATAATGAACCCTTAAGTTGTACTGCGATAATGAACCCGCAGTAACGTATGCCCACAACAATAAGTCAAGTGGTGCTGCCAAACACATTGACATAAAGTACTATGTTGTGAAAGATAAAGTTCGAGATCAAATTATAAGTCTAGAGCATATAAGTACCGCAAAGATGTTAGCGGATCCGCTTACAAAAGCTTACCACCCAACGTGTTCAGAGAACATGTAGTCGGCATGGGTTTAAGGGAAAGCCTATGATTCCTGGACTAAAAGATGGCCCAAAAGATTAAAGTAACTATTTCAGAACAAGAGAGGTGTATTGTAGCTGTTGAATCTATCGGCGATTGACCGTGACGATGAGGCATGTTCTATGCACTAATCTGTGATGGAATGAGTAAAGTCAAAAGTAATTAAAGTTAAAGCATAAAGGAGATCAAGGGGGAGAATGTTAGATTGATCTCTCCCAAATTAGCCCAACGGCTAATCTGGACCTTGATCACGCGCCCTGATCGGGGGCGCTCAGCCCAACAACTGGCTGATGGGCCCCCGTCGCGCTGCGCTATATATAAAGGGGTGGGGGCCGGCGGCTCGTGTCACGAGATTCGCCTGAGCCGTACAACCCCACCCGACAAACCCTAGACCGATCGCAGAGGGTGTGCAGTAGGCGACGGGAAGCACCATCGCCGTCCACGTCGCCGGATCTTCTCCGCCGCCATCGTCCTCTTCTCTGACTGCTTCACCGAGCAACCGTGATGGCCAACTCCTCCGCTACACCGGATGGTCAGTACCCCACTCCTTCTCCCTCTCTCTCCCTCAGATCTAGACTCCCAGGTGCGAAGAGGAAAGCAAACAAGAATGAGATGTGATTGGGCGTTTCGAAATCCTAATTCATGGAAAAATAGTCTTTTTTTTTTGTCGGGGCGAAAAACAAAATCTTAAGTTGGGTCAGGAGGAAAAGAGCAAAGATTTCTAGGAAGTAAGGCGATCCTGGTGATGATTTTCTCATAGGCAGCCAACTGATGTATATTATAACCATAGGAACAACATTTCCATGTTGAAATGGGGAAATATTTTGTATCCACTCATAGGGGTTTTACAAGTTACATCCCGTGTGTTTGTTCTGATATTCCCAAATTAATCCTAACTACTGTGATAGAAGGATTCATCTTGTCTCCCTGTCCTTCACAATAATTCTACTACTTTTCTATGACGCAGATGCCTCTCAGCAAGATGGCGCGGACGGAGTGGCCATGATCATGGTTGGACCTCCCATCAGAGCTCGTCGGCTAGTCCTCCATCGCCTCCTGACCCAAGTCGGACCTCCCATCACCACAAAGAAAGACCCCTTACTTCGATCGATTATATATCGAATCCTTTTTATGAGCAATACTGCTATGTTATTACTACGTAAAGACTTGAAAATTCTCAATTCTCTACAATGTCTAGGAGATAGAATATTTTTAGCATTTCTCATACTTATTTTTTTGAGCAAGAGTAGCATCTGCAGCTAATTCATCTGGATATGAAATATCTAGAACATATACCTTCTTTTCTTGCTTCAAAACAATTCTCAAATTGCGATACTAGTCAATAAACTTTATTTCATTTAGTTTTTCTTTCCCAAGAATAGATTGCAGATTAAAATTGAGTATGGATAAAGTAGATGGTGATATTTTCTACAACATGAAAAATATATGTAAAAAATTCATCACCATATTTATGTGAAATCTTTTATTAAATTATTTAACAAAAGATACTCTCACTATATACTTAAAAATCATGTTCCCTCTAATAATATATAGTGAGCCAAGATCCATATTTCACTAAATTCTAGTGAGCTTTGACATCACTGTTAAAAATCTAGCAACGTAAGCTAACAACCCTTTGTTAATTACATCATATATAATTCTTATTTATTAAGGGACATTTATATGTCTTGATCTCAACGCAACATATTTAGGCTCAAAACTGCTAGACAAGTTTCTGTAGATATATTGAAACCAAACTAGCTTAGCTTGGAGCCGACAGCCTGCCTCCGAATGGGAGGTGTGTCTGTAATACCACAGATCTACAAAGAGTAAATAAAATAATGTAGTTTTGCCATCAGACCCATCGATGTTTTGGAGTGTCGATTTAGTATCACTCGCAGAGGTTCCCAGACCATCCAAGGACGGTCAGCCTCGTCTAGAGAGCCGAGCAGCGCTCTCAGAGGTTCCCAAACCACCTCGGGGATAGTCGGCACTGTCTCGCGACATGGGTTTTCATCATCTGGCAAATTCCACCTTACCTTTTACCCACTTACCGCTGCAGTAGAAACCCCAAAGCCAACATAGCCCTTGGACCAAAATGCCCTTGGGCAGCCAATTGTGTGAGAGGGGCATGGGCTTTAAGCGAGGGCGTTATGGTCATTTCATGAATGCAAAGGCGGCCCAACCATGCTCTTAAAAAGCCATCACCTTTCAGCAAGCCCCCATCTTCTCAACCAAGGTAAGAGCAAAACCAAGGGAAGCCCTCACCCCTACAGTTTATTTTCACTGCCAAGCCAAGAAGCCAACCCCCAAAACACAAGCACATCCTCCAAGCTCACCACAGAAAGGAGAAGAGGGAGCCCGAAGAGGAGGAGCAAGGGAGTAGCCGGCCATGACGGCAAGGGGAAGGCAGGAGCAAGGGCTGCGACGGTAAGACGACGCCGTCGACAACAACCCAGGAAAGTCCACAACCGCCTGGAACCCGAGCCGAGTGAGGTTTGCCTCCCCAATCATGCGTATGGTAGAGTAATAGCAAACAAAGAAAAAAAAATAAAAGGAGAAATCAAAACCGTAGAGTAAGGAGAATAGCAAACCGTCCCCGTATAGGGGAGTGGCTGGCCGGTGATGAACCGTGGTCGGTGAGCTCGAGTCCACTAGGGGGAAGGTCGAGCGTTGACCTGCGCTCGCGCAGGGGTCAACGGCCTGGGGCCGGCAAGCCATAGGAGTGGCACAGGGGAGGCAGTGCTGCAGTGGGTGGTCGGATCTGGGCCCGGTCGGCCGGCTTGGGAGGAGCCACCGGCGCCGGCGCTCCTCGGGCCGAGACCCTCCGCGCGCAAGCCACCAGGAGAGAGAGAGGGGAGGTGGGTAAGGGGGCGGCCGGCGGCGAGCCCAAGGGCCGGCGAGCCAAGCCGCCGCGAGCCGCCTTGCCGACGGGGTAGCGCATGGTTGGGGGGTCCCCGCGCGCAAGAGAGAGAGAGGAAGAGAGAGAGAGTAGGGGTTGTGGAGGAGAGGGCCGGTGGCGAGGGAGGGGCCGGCATGCCCGTGCGCCGCCTGGAAGGGCTAGTCACTCAGTCGAGCGTGCAGAGAGAGGGGAAGAGGAGCCGGCAGAGCCATCGGCAGCGGGCTGCGCCGCGGTGACTGGCCGCACGCCGCCGTGCCGCCCGGTCGGAATGGGGGGAAGGAGAGAGGCCATTCGGCCGGTTGGATTATGGGGAGAGAGAGAGAATTAGGTGAGGGGAAAAAGAAGAGAAAGGGGCCGGTTGGGTAAGAAGGAAAGAAAGAAGGAAAGAAAAGAAAAGATAAAGAAAGGAAAGAAAGAAAAGGAAGAGAAAGAAAAGAGAGGAAAGAAAAAGAGAAAAAGAAAAGAGAAGAAAAGAAGAGAAAAGGACCTTGACCCCGTGCCTTCTACGCTTGAGTCGAGTCAATGCGTAGAATCATCGATACCCGTTAAGCTCTGGTTTTTTTTTTGGACTGCCGTTGAGTCAGGTTGACATGTACGCAGGTGGAGGTCTTGAATCGGAGCCGTCCACACGTCGTCCCCGAGGCTAACTAGGCAAGTTCATTGTAAAGCAGTGAATTCGGGTAGTGATTTATGTTAAATGAATGATGATGCATTGCTTAACATGTTGGGGGTAAGTTTACTATTTCCGGATGATGCCTTGCTTACCATGTTGGGGTAAGTGTACCATTTCCGGGTGCATGATAAGAAATGATGAATGATGAACATTGAGACATGGCATGTTGATATGCATAAATGTAAAACTTGCATTGCATGCATGTCATGAAAAGAGACAGTGTTGGTTCACGTTGAGTGGATGCTCCACGGGAGTGGAGTTTGAGGTCCCCGTGTGAGAATGACGGGCTATTGTGGTCCCCGTATGAAAAAGGACGGGCTTGTGATCCCCGCATGGAAACAGGCGGGTCTGGGTGAGCATCGACGGGTGCTCGCTCTGCTATACCAGTATAGGCTAAAGAGTTAAGAAAGAAGTGCATGTGCATATGCATGATGAATGGTTCATCGGAACTTGAAGCGGTTAAAGGGAAAAGTGGTTAATGAAACTGGAATGATTATGGTCTAATGAATGAACCTATTATTTGCTGTTGAGCTTTGTACTTGCTGAGTCGGTGGACTCACCCTTGCTTCATTGTTGTTTTTAGGTGACGTTGAAGATGTCATGCCCAGGCGGGAGTAGCACATGACAATATGCAGGAACCAGCAGCACTCTTTGTACTACCTTTCAGTGTATCTTATCTTTACTAGTATGCTAGAGTAATCGCTAAAATGCTATGTTGTATCTGAACGCAGCAATATAAATAAATCTAGTATTGGCTTAAATTCTTCTAGTATTGATGAAATGGTATGAGTATGCAGTTATGGTAGCATCCCGGCCCAGAGGGCGGGCGGGATGTTACAGTGTTCCCGAAGACAGCTGCCGCCGTCATCATCGGCAGGCGGCGCTGGTGGCTAGGCGACGTGTAGTAGAACAACTCCGTGGGCCTTTGTAACTGAAAAGCGAGAAAAAAAAAGGCTCAAAAGAACCACACACAAACCAAATAACTTCTAACGGGTCAACCCATCAGAGGCCTGCACGGACGTCTCCTGCACTGCAGCAGCGGTCCATCGATGTTGCCATGAGCCGGCCGGCCGGCAGCAGCGAAATTCCGACGCGTCATGGAGCGGAGGCGACGGTGCCGGTGTGACCTAAATATCCCTCCGTTTTCATTTACACATATATTAAGGTGATTGTTCTCGGGATAAAATGTGACCTAAATATCCTCTAATAATATCTCAGACATATCAAACGAGGTAGAAAAATGTGGAGACGGCTAGTGTTGATACGGATAGTTTGGGAAAATTTTGGTCAAAGGTGCTAAGTAAACAAAAACATCTTGTAGCCGTAGCGTATGTGCGCTTTTTTAATGATAAAGCACGTACGGTGACAACTGGTATTGATAGATTCACCGTGAAACATATATATGTACTTATATAATATAACTATATATTTCTTGTGATTGCATTGCATTGCTGATCACAACAATGCATTTTGATAAAAACTAGCGATCCGAGTGAAATTTTAGAAAACATGTCAATCTATGTAAAAAAACGACTTGTACCTGGAATCACAACAATGTATTACTCGTAGTGTACCTTCAAAAAAAATAGTATTACTCATAGTGGATCTTCTCATAATCCCACATTTGGCGCAAATTAATCACATCGCTCGACATGCATTAATCAAAGAGTAACAATGCATGTACAAGGAACTCTTTTAAGTAACAATGGGAATCTAAGAGGTCGTAATTAATCATACTACTGGTGAAATGGGGAATACGGAAATCTGGACACATGTGGACCTCTAAACACCCGAAAATTCCGTTTTTGGCCCCTAAACCAAAAAAATTCCGTTTCTGGACCCCTTCCGACCGCGTTTCGCGAGATGGCGCCACGTGTCCCGGCCGCCGCGCGACCGCCGCTCCACCGCAGCGACCGCGCGTCGCCGCGCCGCCGCCAGCGATCGCGCGCCGACCGCAAGCGTCCGGGACACGTGGCACCAGCTCGCGAACGCGCGGTCGAGAGGGGTCCAGAAACGGAATTTTTTTGATTTAGGGGCCAAAAGTGGAATTTCGGGTGTTTAGAGGTCCAAATGTGTCCAGATTTCGGGAATACGTATGTACGTGTTCTAGAGCCTTGTATGGAAGCTAGCTATCATGGAGAACGAGGGCTCACTTTTCTTGACTTTATTCTGAACAAGACATCACAATTTACGACTCATTATTTCGTAAACAGGGAGCTGAGATGAGCTGGACGATACAGAACAAAAGATAATGATTTCATCATTAACCTCCCTATATAAAGATGTTACTTCAAAAATTTATGACTCAATTTCGCAGGATCAATTGATTAATTATGTTCATAGCTAGCTTAACTGGATGAATAGATCAAGCAGACTTTAGATCTAGGGGTTGAAGATGCAACGAATTGTGATTGGCTTCTTCCAATTATTTGCAATCTGTACTTTAACCTAATCATTGCCAGTTCAATGTCAGACGAATACGGTTCATTTTTATGATTGATTAGTATCTGAGAACTTTATTGTGTGCAAAGACGACTATATGTAGGTATTATCATGTGCTTTTGTGCTTCCTCAGAAGCTAGATTGAGCAATTTTTTTGAAGTGTTGTTAGTACCGGAATAGTTAGTGGACATCAATATGCTTTGAGAGGCGCTAGGCAGCGGGTGTCCACCCAAGGCGGACGTCCTCCTAGCATTTGTGTTATGCTTTTAACTTCCTTTTTTTTAAGGAACTTGCTTTTCACTTAAAGAGAGCACTAAAACGCCTTGCATAGGTATTTTGTTTTGTTTTGTTTTTATTGTTCTTGTGCACCAATTTAGCATTTGTGAATCTACCTTGCTCCCTCCATCCTCGTTTACTCGATGCTTCGAACATTGCTACAATCACCATTACATGCCTTAATTTGACTATTATTTTTAATTTCTAATTACATGTTAGCAGAATGCATAAAAAATACAATGATATATAAGCACTTTGATGTCTACCAATATAATTTTTGCATCATAAATCTAAATAATTTTATATATATTAGTGATCAAAGTTATAAAGATTGAATGCACGTATTATACGATGACAAGTAAAAGGGAATGACGGAATTAAGTGCTAACCCAAGTGAGTTCCACCCATTTCGGCACTGCTTATAACCATTTACCCTTGTTCTCCCATAAGTCTCTAATGCGAGCACAAGCGCCCGCTGCTATTTTTTCCCCTTTTGGGATCCGCTGCAATTTGTAGCAATACTAGAATACAAAATTGTTGAACAGAGCTGTTCAAATGGAGAAATGCAGTAGGGTACTGGCACACCTTCCCAGCCTCCCTGACCAGTCTGCTGTACCTAACCAATATAGGATTCTTGCATGAATATTGCAAGATCTGCCCTGATGCTGCCTCATGTCATAGGAAATCCAATGTGAGCACCCACTGTATTATTTAAGCCTTTTTCCGCCTCTCTTTCTTAATTTGATGGGTACAATTAATAATGGATACCTAATCACCACATTCACAACGAAGATGTCCAGATGACCTGAGCCCACACGTTAGTTAGAAACGGTTGGTAACCGTTAGAGCATGATCGATGTACATCATGTGCATATAGGTCACAATCAAACGACTTCGGACCGGTTCTCACATGAGGGGTATCATAACAGAAAATTTTTCCCTGCCAGAAGCACATTGCAAAGAGGAAAGCACCAAAACAAGAAAATAAAACAAAATGCCCTATATTGTCAACACAACCAAGGTTTCTCTAGGAGCTCTCCATGTTAGAAAGGGAGACTAGGTGTTTAAACGAGCCAGCCGGCTCATTAAGATACCGAGCCAGAAAAGAGGCTTGGCTCAGCACGGTGCGTGACTTGAACTGGCTCGCGAGGGCCACAAGCTGAGCTGGCACATGACCCAGTGAGGACTGATGTTAAGGACTCCTCATCAAATGAGGCCATCTAAGACGTTATTGTTAACTTGATTCATCAAATGAGGAAGAAAAAATATTGTACTAGGCTACTATCTAAACAATACACGCTAAGTTCAGAATAGATATATCTCTAAACAGTATACGCTAAGTTCAGAACAGATATATCCATTCCATGTCAAGGAAGAATGCCAGCTTCCTTGGAATCAACAATACAATTCTAGAGCCAATTGGAAGACATGGAATACAGCTGGAAGCAATTCCTTACCCCGCACCCATGTCAGTCATGTGGAATCAAAAGCTAACTATGCATTGCTTCACGTACGCACCCACTCTCGACTCGTGCCCAACTCTCTCACATCTCTCCCCCTATGTGGCTCGACTAGGGATGGCAATCGGGCGCGACGGGTACGGGTAGTGCTCACCCATACCCGTACCCGCGACTTCAATTTTCGCCCACGGGCATACCCATACCCGCCCACGGGTAAAAAACCCTGCCCATACCCGTCGCCCGCGGGCTTACCCGTTTACCCGCGAATTCTTGCCTCCCCATTCATAAGCCAGCTGTTGAACAACTCCTCGGATCATTTTTCCAATTTTTTTTTGTTTTCAATGGATGTAACTGAGAATGACAATGATATGTACCAGTTTGGCTGTGATATGCATTCGACTAATCCACTGGTTCATTGAAATGCAGATTCTGTAATTTGTTCATTCGAATGCACTGATTCATTGGAATGCAGATTTTGTAATCTGTAACTTGTGAGAATGCAATTACATATTGTGAGAATACAGATTCTATAACTTGTGGGAATCTATTTCTTTGTACAGGCTCTATCTCTTCAAGTAGCATAATTTGACAACCTAACAATATACATTTGCATTCCACAATATGACAATATACACCAACCATTCCGCAATGCGACGATATACATTTCCATTTCACAATCTGACAATATACACCAACCATTCTAAAATCTGACAATACACATTTGCATTCACTCAAATTGCAGATCTCGAAAATCAACATGTGATGTACCTGTGAGGAAGACGAAGGATGTAGGGGAGGACGGCGGCGGGGCGGGCCGGCGGCTGGATCCGGCGTCTTGGCTCGACGGTGGGGGCGGCGGCTCGATCTGGAGGACGGCGGCGGCGGCTAGATCCGGCGTCTCGGCTCGGTGGGTGGGGGCGGCGGCGAGGCGGCGGCTCGATCTGGAGAACGACGGCGGCGGGGAGGCGGCTCGACCGCTGGATCCGGCCAGCGTCTCGGGCTCTCGGCGGGTGGGGGCGGCAGTGGGGCAGCGTCCGATCTGGAGGACGATGGCGGCGGGGAGGCGGCTCGACCGCTGGATCCGGCCGGCGTCTCGGGCTCTCGGCGGGTGGGGAGGAGACGCGAGGGTGAGACGGTGAGTAGACGCGAGGGGAGGAGGCTCTCGAATGAATGAGGCGGCGGCTGGTGGGGTGAATGGGTGGACTTGGGACTCGGGAGTACTGGAGGGTTAGGCTGTTAGGGTTTGTTTGATGCGGGTAAATGGGTAAAACGGGTACGGGTAGAGTTTACCCATACCCGTACCCGTTTACCCGATGGGCGGAGGGTTTTCCCCATTTTCATACCCGTGGGTAGAAAATACATCCTATACCCGGCTCCATTAGGGTATTTACCCACGGGTACACGGGTAAACAGGCACAATTGCCATCCCTAGGCTCGACTGCGGGGACTTGTCGCCGTGCTACCTCCCATCCACCCCTTGCTCTCTGTGTTGCCTCCCCTCTCGAGGGTGCTGCCACTCCTCCCCTCCGCCAGCCGGCGGCGGCGGCCCATGAAGGAATCAAGGGGTTCGCCTGCGATGGGATCAGTGATGGCAGCAGCTGCAATAATGCTCGTCCTGTTCGGTGACAATTGGTATGGATCCGTTTGTATGTGATTGCTTGATTAGGGTGTCTACTAATCTGTGTCTTTGATTGCTTGATTAATATGTGTGAAACAGAGATCGAAGGTTCTTGTGTTCATTTTGCTTTCATATTTTTTCGGAAAGAATTGAAATTTTGAATTCCAACGGACGTCCGAAGATAAAAATTAGTTTTTGTATTGTCCTGAATCAAATTCAAATTTTGTTGGAATAGGATTTGTAGTCTGATTGAATGAAACAACTTCAATTCTACGGAGCCAAAATGGGTGTAATTGTAAAAATAATATACACTTTACAGGAAATAAATTGAAACAAGTATTGGCAAGGAAAATATTAAATCCATCCGTGCAAGTCTCAGCCTACTTAGCTAATTTTTATTTCAAAATTTACATGTATGTTAATTTTTTGGATGCCATAATTTTTTTTAAATTTTTAGTTCTGTTTTCTTATTATCTTACATATTCATCATTGATTCAAACATATTTATATATACAACTTACTTAGAAATAACATATGAACTCGAGATTTGAATCTACTAGTTATGTGTTCGTGCATTGCAGTGGAATTTATTAAATATATAAACAATCATGCTATGAAAGATAGTTGTTTTGATCGGTTGGCAAGTAGAGAGTGGTAAGTAGAAGAAATGGTGGTTAAAGGAGAATGGACCTATAACCACCAACTCGTTCTTTTATAATACTAAAGATATTGAACTCGGGGTTGCATCAATCTATTCCCTAAAGCCAAAACCATTATGGAAGACCCTAAAGTCATCACAAAAGCCTGCGGGAAAATGCTTACTTCTCCGTGGAAGTCGAATATATGTAGCTGTGACAAAATATTTCGTGATGGGCAGCTGTCATGAGATGTGCCAACACATCAGTATACGGGATACAACGTAGCATACATGGGAGTAGATTTCGTCCCTAGTTTCCACTTGTTTTATGTATAAAAGCTTGAACAAAACATACACCCATAGCCTCCTCATATACAGGACTTGTCCTGAGACAAGGACTCCTAATCCTAGCAGGCCATGCCGGACTCAGAGTCTGTGTCGTGCTCGCCCCCGCTTCCTCAGCATCCGTGTATAAAAGCCGCTCTGCTCCCTCGGTTTCGCTGCATCTCCCGAGCCATCGCCGCCAGCCGCCATCGAGCCTCTGTTCTCTGTCACCGTCTCCCTTCCTCACATCGCCGCCGGTGAGTCACCCCACCACTTCTTTCCGTAGGCCAACCTCGCCGCTACTTCCTCGTTTGACGAGCCACCCTTACCGCTAGCGAGTCCGCCGACAAGCCCCTCCATCCAGCTGCCATCTTGCCACTGGCCAACCCAGTCACCATCCTCAGTTCGCGTGCCCACACACATCACCCCGCACCCACACCTGGCTAACAATTCACCTTCTCCATGGACTCCATCCACCGTGCACCAAACCTTCGACGGATGGGACTCACGACCTAGTGCATTGTTCCATAGACCCATAAGCCAGCTGTGCCGAGTTAGCTGCCACGCATGCCTGCCACCTCAGCCCTAATGACCACGTGTCACACTATGTGTTAGCCACGTCAACTTCCAAGCCGTCCTAACTGCCACGTAAGTAGCCACGTGTCAGGCCACATCACCTACAACGTCAGCCCTACCTGCAACCTGTCCGCCACGTGTTCGCCATGTCAGCCATAGCACCACGTCATCACACCCAGTCTCCAATACAATATTCCATACACCGAGTCCACCGTAAACTAGCCTTTCTGTGCACCAGATTGAGAGCACAGTAGCTTTTTTGAAATTTCAGTATTTTCTTTAGGATTAATTTTTCAAGAGCCCGTTCTCCTCCGTCTTAGCTCCGATTGACCCCATTCTTTTTCTAAATTTATCTAAAATAGAGCTCTATCTTTTAGTTTTGGTTTTAATGTTTTTGGAGTTAACTTGAATTTTATTTGAATTTATTTTTGTGCCTTGTTCATTTTCTCCCTCGTTAGATCGCATCTTCGAAGGAGCGGGAGCACCACCAGAATATTAAGAATTTATAGCTGAGCAAGGCCTTTGATCATATTGAACCTAGTTTTCAAATATATTTATTTATTATTTTGTTATAAAGTATCATGCATCACTATTTTAATACAAACCCTTGTACCTGATATTTTTTGTCCGACTTGATTAAAATCTCCTTGATAATTTAAATGCCATGATTATATTATCACCATAGGTTGGGTAATTATCTAGTGATGCAATATTGGTTGTCACATGGGTTGTTTGTCTAGTATGCTTAGCCATGCTTATAGCCACATTGGGTTTATCATCATATGTGATAAATTAATTAATTTTGACTTAATGAGATATTGAATTGTGGTTGTAGCCACAGTTATAAAATTTTTGTGCCATGACATTGGTTTGTCATTAGTGGTGGTTATACAAAATAGTTTTCACTTGGGTGAGTGATCGCGCTGTAAAGGGGAAGTGTGGTTAGCACTTCGTGGGATGTGGAAGTCTCACCTAAATAATGTCTAAGGACATAACTTTGTGCGCCATTGATCTGAGCCTTACCGTGCAACCACATGTCCAGTATGGGATGGACCTAGCTGATTAATTTGTGATGTTTCAATTTCAGTTCTATCGTTGAGATGAATGTGGTGTGGTTGTAGCCATGGATCCCTATTGGTGTAAGAGGGGGCAATTATCAACTAGATGGTTAGCCTAGTCAATGGCGAAACCTTAGTGAGGCGGAACTGGATTGAGATTGAGCATTATAAAGGCTTTATTGTGAACTTCTTGGCCGGTATGTCTATGAAAACATATTACGCTAATTACACTACAAGAAGGACATATCATGTGGGCAAAGTTGTGCGACCTTTATAGAGTGTAAAACTACTCAAATAGTCGTGCCCCTGATTATGGACAACGCTCGGTGATTTCACATGATAGGTAGAGGTTTCATAAAAACTTGGTTGGGATTAAGTATGGGGAAGTGAATGGTTAGTTCACTGATGGTTCATTTCGTGAATGGTTAGTTCACAGGCGGTTTATTGGAGTGAATGGTTAGTTCACTAGTGGTTTATTGGAGTGAATGGTTAGTTCACTTATGGTTTATTAGTTCCTTTGGTTATTTATTTATTAATCATTTCCAAAGTTTGCTTTTAATCTATTTATTAAATTATTGCTTTCTGCAAATTAACCTTGTAGCCATCATTTGGTAAGCCCTGCATACTATATTGTATTATTTGTTACAAACGACTTGCTAAGTACCAATGTGCTCACGATTTTATGCCTACTGTTGCTCAGTTGAAGAAGAGGAACCATATCAGCAGGAGGTACCGAAAGGTGGATGCTTCGACGACTCCACGGATTAGGACTTCGCTCCCTAGTCGATTGTCCGTGGGCATGCAAATGGCTACTACGCTTATTTCTGTTTTCCGCTGCTAGTTTCTTAAGCTCTTCAGGTTATTATTTGTAAGCTTGTCCATAAGGTCATAACTCTGATAATTAATAATATTTGAGTTTTTCGTGGTTGACCGTGCATATGGTCGATATTTCGTCTATATTTACACTGTGTGCATTAGCGTGATCCTAAACTAGTGTGGTATACACAGAGAGTCCGAGTTTGCATATTCGGGTCTCGACATCAGCCAAGTTTCAAAATGGAAGCAGCAAGGGATGAGGAAGATGAAGTTGATCTCTGTGGCATTTTATAGGGCATGGCAAGGTCCTATCCTCTTCAAGAGGTATTGTCCTCGTGGCAAGATTCGTCTGCGGAGAGAGAAGGCACATCAATGATATTATGCCTAGTTAGCGTCGACAACGGTCAGGTGAGAGAAGGCACATCAATGATATTACGCCTTCACATGGAGAAGGTGGCTCGGGGAGGTTAGCGCGTGGGCTGTAGCTGGGTTGAGGATGTTGTTTCGGCCCACGAACATGTTTCAAATTTCTACATCATTTTAGAATTAAATGATTCTATAAATTAGGTTTTAGCTAGGAAAAGTAAGAAATAAGCTCCAAAAATCAGAAAAGTTTTGAGGATGCACTTGAAAATATGACAGATTTAAATAAAATATTTCAGGATTTCCCCTGCTCACATTATTTTAGAACATTCATTTTTGGAGGAAAAATTTGATAAATCATTTTAGAAAATCTCCAAAAAAATTGAAAATTCACCAAAATGCAAGAATGAGTTTTCAAACATAATTTAATTTATTTTGGAAAATTTTGGGATGTCACACAAAAGGTCAATGAAAAAAAATACACGATCAGCGCCATTGACAAAAGCTTCTTTGTATAGTGCAATTTTCTTGCAACTGCTCAGATTGGTTTGGACATATGGAGAATTGGTTTATCCAAAGTTAGCAAAAACATTGGGAATGAAAACACTCACCATATTGGCTTCTAGTAATTAGCTATGGAATCATGGAATTGGAATTTGATTTTATGAATAGTGTTCTTTGGCTACCACTGGAATTGGAATTGTCAATTTTTTGAAATTATAAGATAGACACACTCAAACACGTATCACATTCACACCACCCACATACATATATGCATGTGCATCCCTCACACATACTTGAAAACTATCTGAGACACCTAAGGCTCCATGTAGCAAGGACACATGCTTTCTTACTGAACATATGTGTACTTCCAAAATCACTAGATACAACCATCAAATTTGGGAGTTGAACGCTGGCAGGCTGAGAGCGCACTCACACATCTAAACCATTTGGCCACATTCCAGCTTCATTAGAATCAACAATTCTAGAGCCAATTCCCGGACATGAATACAGCTGGAAGCAATTCCATACCCCACACCCATGTCAACCATGTGGAATCGAAATCTATGTATTGCTTCAGGCACCCACGCTCGACTCGTGCCCAACTCTCTCGTATCGTTCCCCTCTGTGGCCCGGCTCGACTCCGGGGACTTGCCGCCGTGCTGCCTCCAGTCCTCCCCTTGCTCGCTGCGTTGCCTCCCCTCCTGATTGTGCTGCCACTCCCCTCCTCCAGCTGGTGGAGGCGGCCCCTCAAGGAATCAAGGGGTTCGCCTGCGATGGGATCAACCGTGGCGGCAGCTGCGAAGCTCGACCTCTTCGGTGACAATTGGTACGAATCCGTTTGTATGTGATTGCTTGATTAGGTTGTGTACCGATCTGTGTCTTTGATTGCTTGATTAATATGTGTGAAACAGAGATCGAAGGTTCTTGTGTTCTTTTTTTTTTCTTATTTTTCTGGAAAGAAAAATTTCAATTCCAACGGACGTGCAAACATCAAAATTAGGATTTGTATTGGCCTGAATCAAATTCAAATTCCATAGGAATAGGATTTGTAATCCAATTGAATGAATCAAATTCAATTCTACGGAGCCAAATGGGGTGTAATTGTAAAAATAATATAAACTTTACAGGAAATAAATTGAAACAAGTATTGGCAAGGAAAATAATAAATCTAGCCGTGCAAGTCTCAGTCTACTTAACTAATCTTTATTTTAAAATTTACATGTATGTTAACTTTCTGGATGCCATAATTTTTTTTGAATTTTTCTGTTTTCTTATTATCTTACATATTCAGCATTGATTCAAACATATTCATATATACGATTTACTTAAAAATAACATATTCATATGGAGGACTTGTCCTGACACGGGGACTCGTAATCCTAGCAGGACAGCTAATCCCGAACAACAGAGCGAACACGAGCTACACGAGCACAGATAGGAGAGAGGAGAGGCATATTCATAGAGAAACAGAAAAGGCCATTCGATATTTTTCTTACGACAAATGATCTACATCCCTAGATCCTTGTCGGTTTGGTCGCTGTGTATGCGAAGTATGGCGGCGTGTTCTACTAGGATCCACACGATGGTTGTGAGCTCACCGCCACGGCCGAGCTGCTTGGCATGGGAATACCTACTGCATCGGACGGACACAAAGATCAGTATACGCACCCACGCCTTGAAGATGAGTTCCAACAGCTTCTGCATATCAATTTTTCCTCGCCTGAGCTGTTTAATGTCTTCGTTGTTGGGAATAATCCCACATTGGTTGTGGAAGAGGAGAAAGCACAACTTATAAGTGTGGGGGAGCCCCCACCCATTGGACTAGTCTTTTGGGGGAGAAGGCCCAATACCACTTATAAGGTTGTTGCTTAAAGGGCTTGCTTGCGGGTAGCCCGTGGGCTCAGATGCGTGGGGGCGCAGCCCATTTAAGACCTGGGGACCGGGGCACGAGCGTGTACGGGTCAGGGGCATGGGTATATGACGCATGGCGCGTGTGGGCCCGTAGCGGACACACGGCATGGTATATGCACCAGCACTGGACGTACGGACGTGTGCTCACATTTGGTATCAGAGCCTAGGTGCCTAACACCTCCTTGGACCTCATGGTTGTAGATGTGTCCAACCAATGTGTGAGGGGGAGATTGTTGGGAATAATCCCACATTGGTTGTGGAAGAGGAGAAAGCACAACTTATAAGTGTGGGGGAGCCCCCACCCATTGGACTAGTCTTTTGGGGGAAAAGGCCCAATACCACTTATAAAGTTGTTGCTTAAAGGGCTTGCTTGCGGGTAGCCCGTGGGCTCAGATGCGTGGGGGCGCAGCCCATTTAAGACCTGGGGACCGGGGCACGAGCGTGTACGGGTCAGGGGCATGGGTATATGACGCATGGCGCGTGTGGGCCCGTAGCGGACACACGGCATGGTATATGCACCAGCACTGGACGTACGGACGTGTGCTTGCATTCTAAATTGTTGGGAATAATCCCACATTGGTTGTGGAAGAGAAGAAAGCACAACTTATAAGTGTGGGGGAGCCCCCACCCATTGGACTAGTCTTTTGGGGGAGAAGGCCCAATACCACTTATAAGGTTGTTGCTTAAAGGGCTTGCTTGCGGGTAGCCCGTGGGCTCAGATGCGTGGGGGCGCAGCCCATTTAAGACCTGGGGACCGGGGCACGAGCGTGTACGGGTCAGGGGCATGGGTATATGACGCATGGCGCGTGTGGGCCCGTAGCGGACACATGGCATGGTATATGCACCAGCACTGGACGTACGGACGTGTGCTTACATTTGGTATCAGAGCCTAGATGCCTAACACCTCCTTGGACCTCATGGTTGTAGATGTGTCCAACCAATGTGTGAGGGGGAGATTGTTGGGAATAATCCCACGTTGGTTGTGGAAGAGGAGAAAGCACAACTTATAAGTGTGGGGGAGCCCCCACCCATTGGACTAGTCTTTTGGGGGGAGAAGGCCCAGTACCACTTATAAGGTTGTTGCTCCGTTGCTCCGTGGGCTTGGTTGTGTTCCGCCCATGTGGACCTGTGGCCCGGGGAGTAAAAACCCGGCTGGACCTAGGTATGCGGCCAGGTCCAGATCTCACATTTGGTATCAGAGCCAGGCACCCAACATCTCCCAGAAGTGCGGTGTGCACAATCCATGTGTGAGGGGGAGATTGTTGGGAAAAATAGTCCCACATGGATTGTGGGAAAGAAAAAAAGCACAACTTATAAGTGTGAGGGAGCCTCCACCCATTGGACTAGTCTTTTGGGGGGAGAAGGCCCAGTACCACTTATAAGGTTGTTGCTCCGTTGCTCCGTGGGCTTGGTTGTGTTCCGCCCATGTGGACCTGTGGCCCGGGGAGTAAAAATCCGGCTGGACCTAGGTATGCGGCCAGGTCCAGATCTCACATTAGTCACATATGAAATGCCTAATTTCTTCCGAGAATTCGGGCACGCCCGAATCCGCAATATTTAGCAGATCCTCGGCAAGCTTTGTTCCATCCGATAGAATAATACTCGAGTCGTAGAGAAGACTTCCTGCAACTGCTGGCAAGCTCGGGTTGCGGGGCTTCCTCTGCTTGCTTCCGGGCTTCTTCTCCATGTTTCGCAGGATGCTGGCAAGCTCCTCCCTTATATTCGAGCTGCTGGAAGATTCGCGGCGATCTCTGGAAGATTGCGGGGATTCTCTCTTATTTTCGAGCTCCTCTTCTTTTTTGTCCCATATTTTCTCCAAAGCTTCGCGGGTTGCTTCGTACGTGCTGCGGAGCTTAAGGCCTGGTACCATGTTGGGGCGTACAGCGACGAGGAACACCATGTAATTCGACAGCGCCTTGATCGCCTTCACATATTTCTCCAACGAGGGCGATGCTGCATTTTGACCGCTGCACAAGAGGAAAACGTCCGTGGTGATGTACCAGATAAGGATATCCTCTTGGAAATCAGGATCGAAGTTCAGAGCTTCCTCTAGTTTCCTATGCCCCCTCACAATGCTTTCCATGTAGGCCAGCGGCGGCGGCTTGGCCAGCGGCTTCTTTGCTTGGGTGCTTTTACTAAAAGCAAGAATGCTTCTTTGCTTGGGGCTGGAGCGAAAGAACAAAGATGGAATTGTCGTCCGGGTAAAGTTACTCGATGGCTCCAAAGTGAAAGAGCGAAGTATTTGTATACATGACACTAATTAAAACTAGTGATACATATTTAGAAAACATTACTTCAAGAAAGAATAATAAAATGACTCAAATACCCATCACACAACGCATCAGCATTTGTTAGGGTGCTAGCTAGCACCATTGACAGTTGATCTGCAATTTCCGTTCTTCGTCGTTCACCTGACATAAACATCTTTCTTCTGGGAGGAAACAACAACATTTCTGCTATCTTATCAGCACGGAATATGTAGCTGCCAATTAAGGTACTATAAGATTCTTCTTTCTCATTTGCAACACAAATTATTATATTCTTAAATGTTATCGGTTGGTCTCATACATAGTGTATGTAGAATCCTTAGACCTAAGATCGTCATGATTTTAGACAAGTGTAATAGTTTACTTAAAGATATCACCTCGTAATTGGGTGATCATAAAGGTACCTCTCGTGTTTACTATAAAACATGCAGTTTTTCTTTTTATCTTCTATCTTCTTGATCTTGTTGTGCCAAGAATATATAATAGATGGAGTTAGTCTTTAGAAATCAATCATATCCATCTAGATATTTTGTTAGCATGTTTATGAAGAAACCCGGTTTTACTTGATTTTGATCTCACCAAGTGATTTCGTAATATGAGAGTTTTTGACTTAATTTTATCGGTGTTCATGCTTACTGTGATATATGGGAATACATCTTGACCCATCTTGAGTATCTCTTACACACGAGCAAGTTGTATCCACCATTTTCATCAAGGTTATTAGAATCATGATCCTGAATTGGATCGGAGGTTTTTTAGTAGGATCGCAAATCGTAGGATCGATATAGAATATAAGATTTCACCTGATTGTAACAAACAAACATTTTAAAAAAATTCTATAGAGCATTACAACAATACTACGTTTTCAAAATTATGCCTTCTGAACTTTTCTTTACAAAATTGTAAATTAAAGATAAGATCAAGTGTTATTTAATTTTATGATAATTATAGTGAACATAAAGAAATAAAAGTTAAAATTTTTAATTAAAAATAAGTATACAAGTAAATATTTATAATAAAGCAATAGAATCGACGGGATCAAGTAGAATCGTATGAAAATTTTAATCATAATCCTACAGAAGTTTGAGTAGAATCATCAAAACATTAAGATTCTAGTCAATCTTGGATCATAAAATCATGGGATCATATGAGAGAATCGAGATTTTGACAATCTTGGTTTTCATATTTTGCCCTTTTTTGTGCAATCTTGCTTTCAATATCAAAAGGCCTGAACTTTGACATAGATTTCTGTGATCTATAGATAGAATAGGTTTCTGAGATCTTTAGCAAGGTGTATATAAAGTTTCACTGCTTTTTAATCATCGGATCAAATTTACGTTGGTTTTAAGTTTCGCAACAATGTTGAAATCATTGTAGCTTTGTCTGGAATTACTATTCATAGCGATCAGACCACTAGAACAGAGGTTAGACTGCCAGGAGAGAGATCCAACTGCCCCTTGTGTGGAGGTCAGACCTCTAGGATTTGAGTTTTCTCAGAATTTGATTCCTTGGTTGATTTGATTTGGAATTTTGACTACGGATTCAATTATCAGTAACTCTGTTATTTGATAAGAGAATTTAGAATATTTAAGGAAAAATTTTAGATGGCATCATTCATCTCTACTATTTTTCCTTTCGGTCCTACATTGGGGAAGGGAGGTGGGGGTGCGGGTGCAGGCTCTGCATCTTCTTTGTTTTCACCATCTTTCTTTCCTTTTCTTCTTTTGGAGCACGAGTATTGTCGCGAAGTTCGCCAATCCGAAACGGGCCCGCGTGTTCTGCTAGGATCCACACGATGGTTGTGAACTCACGGCCACGGCTGAGCTGCTTGGCATGGGAATCCCTGCTGCGTCGGACGAACACAATGATCAGCATACGCACCCACGCCTTGAAGATGAGTTCCAACAGCTCCTGCATATCAATTCTTTTTTTCAGACGGGAATGCATATCAATTCTTTCAAATATGTGACTTATGTCATCCAAGTCCAGCAACTAATGCACAATTTCTTCCGAGAATTCGCGCACGTCCAAATCCGCAATATTTAGCAGCTCCTCGGCAAGCTTAGTTCCATCCGAGAGAATAATACTCGAGTCGTAGAGAACACTTCCTGCAACTGCTCCTCCCGTTGGTACGCTGACTCCCTGCCATCTGGTAAAATATCAAGGCCCCTGCAGTAATGGTATTGGTATTCCATCCATGCATCCTCAAGCCAACCTTCTTCGCCTGTTCTCTGCATTGGCTGGCCGTGTCATGAGTGCACTTGTGCAACAGGCTGCACTGCCCAATGGAGTCCGACCACAATCTGTAGCTAGTCGGCTCCTTGGCAAAGAGACGGCACAGATCCAGACAGACGATGAAACGACGAAACCGATGCCACCTCCCAGTGCACAAAAGTTCATGGTGAAGCCAGAGGGGCATCCTAAAAGAGGAATGAAAGAAGAGATACGATATTTGTCATGTGGCTGATGATCTACATCACTGGGAAAGCATTCTTGTCAGTTTAGTCGCGCTGGCATCGTCGCTCGTCGATGCCAAACAGTTTCGGCAACACCGCCGCGGCTGAGCTGCTTGGCGTGGGAATCCCTGCTGCATCGGACGGGGACATAGACGAGCATGCGCACCCACGCATGGAACATGATCTCCAGCAGTTTCGGCGCATTCAGTACACATTCGTATTTCCATAATTCCGGAATCAAACTCTGAAGTCTTCCCTCGGATTTCTTTTCACCATCCTGTGCAGATGCTCATTTACTAGCAGTCCTAGGAGCACCTCGGCATATTGATTTCCATCCGAGAGAATGATACTCGAGTCGTAGAGAGGACTTCGTTCATCCAAGTTGCTGGTCTCCCTCTCTTTCGCAGGATGCTGCCAAGCTTCTCCTCTCTTGTTGAAGAGCTGGGGCTTGTTCTCCATACGGCCTCCAAAGCATGGCGGGTTTCTTTGTGCAGGCTGCTCAACGTAAGGCCTGGTAGCATGTAGCGGCGTAGAGCGACGAGGAACACCATGTAATTCGACAGAGCCTCGATCGCCTTCACACCAGAGGAAAACGTCCGTGCCTGTTGTTTCGGGCCAAAAAAAGTTTTCGAATTTCTAAATTATTTTCTAATTTAATAAATCCTGAAATTAAGTTTAAATTTTAAAATCATCAAACCAAATTCAAAAATTATGAAATTGTTTGGGGACGTACTTTAGATTATTTGTAACTCAAATTAATAAATTTTAGGTTTAGATCAGGTTTTACATATTTTTAGAAATTCATATTTAGCAGCTCAAAATTAAGTACCATTATCTTTAATCCAGAATTTTTTTTGAAAAAGCAAGGAAATACAGAAATGTTGATTTGAAATAAATTGAATAGCTTTTCAAAATTTTGGGATGTTACATGCTGGAATTGGAATTGATAATTTTTTAAAAGTACAAAGTGTTTGCACACACTAACACACACCACAGTACCACACTCACATCACCCACATACATGCGTCCACCCCACACTTAGAAATTATTGGAGGCACGTAAGGGCTTATGGAGCGCGGACATATATTTTTTCACTGAACGTATGTATATTCCTAAAATTGATGAACACAACTGCTAAGATTGCGATTTGAACGCTGATAGACTAAGTGCACACTCGCACGCCTAGCTTCGTTGGAATCAATTAACAATTCTAGAGCCAATTCTAAGACTTGGAATACAACCGGAAACAATTCCTTACCCCACCCATGTCAATCATGTGGAATCGAAAGCTAACTACGTATTGCTTCAGGCACCCACGCTCGACCCGTGCCCAACTCTCTCACGTCGCTCCCCTCCGCTGCCTCCAGTCCTCCCTCGCTCACCGCGTTGCCTCCCCTCCCGAGTGTGCAGCCCATCAAGGAATCGAGGGCTTCGGCAGCGATGGGATCAAGCGTGGCGGCAAGTGCAAATTAAAGCTCGACCTCTTCGGTCACAATTGGTATGGATCAGTTTGTATGTGATTGCTTGACTAGGGTGTGTACCGATCTGTGTCTTTGATTGCTTGATTAATATGTGTGAGACACAGATCGAAGGTTCCTGTGTTGATGTTTCTTTCTTATTTTTCTGGAAAGAAAATTTTCAATTCCAACGGACGTCCAAACATAAATATTTGAATTTGTATTGGCCTAAATCAAATTCAAATTCTTTTGGAATAGCATTTGTAATCCAATTGAATGAATCAAATTCAATTGTATGAGCCAAACGGGGTGTAATTGTAAAAATAATATAAATTTTACATGAAATAAATTGAAACAAGTAATGGCAAGGAAAATAATAAATCTAGCGGTGCAAGTATCAGTCTACTTAGCGAATTTTTAATTCAAAATTTACATGTATATTTTTTGGATGCCTTTTTTGAATTTTTAGTTATTTTGTTTTATTTTCTTACATATTCGACATTGATTCAAACATATTCGACATGAATGCCTGTTCTTTTTGGTTGCGGCTTGTGGCTTTTGATTGCGGATTGTGGCATTTGGGTTGTTCGTGCAAGAGATTACAGAGTAACAGAAACTCACATGTGGTTTTTGCCGATATAAATAAAGTCGGTACAGTATGTACTACAATTAACTAATAGACCCCATCTTGAAAAGACACTTTGTTTAAAAGCTAGTTACTATAGAAAAGCCAAAAGCTGAAAAAGAACAGAGCAATATTTATGATCAAATCTAATTAGGTCCAACCACTGTAGAGTTCGATCAGGCTTTGCTCAAAAGATAAAGGCAATTAGGTCACCAATCAATATGATTGATCGTCAGCAATGGGGTCAGAACTTTGGACTGGTTGGACTAGTTATGCTTGGATATATTCTACAAAGTATGACCAGTTGTGGAGTTATGCGAATTGGTGAAGTTATTATAACATCCTGAAAATCCCAAGGAATGTAAAAATAAGGGTAACATAAAATTTTTTGCATGCATTCATTCTCCCTTGGTTTTCAATGGAGTTTCTTTGGAAAATTTTGATTTTTGGAAATCAAAAGTGCATAAAATATAAATCACATCGAATCCAAATCAAATAAATATACTTAACTCAGCGAGAAAAATCTTCCCATATTTTTTCTAGAAAAATCAAGGAAATAAAACTCTGAAAATCTACCTTATCATCTAGACCATTCGAAAAGATTTTCCCCAAATCTTTCGAGTGCATCTAGCAAGTGACTAAAATGCCTGAACCTCAGTTCACCTTGCCTCTTTTTCCCTCTCCCTGTCATGTGGGGGCCGAGCACAAAGACCTTCTTCCACCTCCAGCCTGCATGAGCATAGGCCACTGTTTTGATGCCATGCTCATTGTTTTGAATACCACGCATATTGTTTCTCCTCTCTACTGATAGCCCCTACCCCGTGCTCTCGTCTGGTCATGTCCCCCACCTGCATCGCGTCGAAGTGGCTCAGCCCCATGCCTCCCCTTTGCTCTATGCTAGCTATAGACTACAAGCTCTTACGACCACACTCGAGTGCTCTGACTGTTACAGACGAGTACTCAAACATAGCTCCTAAACACTTTGCGTGTTGAGTGTATACCCAAACAACCCGTCAGGCCATCTCTCTTCACTCGCTGACATGATAGGCCCGCTGGCAGCAATCGCTAGCACCGTTGTAGTCATGGCCTGAGCTGCCCTCGGTTTTAGATGCTACACCCACAGTTCTCCATTTGCTACTGCCCACTCCTGCCTAACCCGTCGCTCTGATGCGATAGGTCTCTTCCCCGTTGTCATCGGCTTCACATCACGCTCCACGGCGAGAGCCCAAGATCGTGACTATAAAACCCCTTCGTCGTACCATTTTCCCCTCAGTTCGCCCTCTCAGTCTCTTGCTCGCATTCCTTGAGCATTCCGCTCACTAGAACATCGAGAAATTGAAGTCGTACATGACTCCAGCGAGCACGCCACTGCGCTCTAGCATATCCGGTGAGCTTCTCTTCTCGACCCTGCCTCAATGCGGCTTACCTCTCCTTTGAGTACCCTACTCATTTGTTTGACCTTTCGTGCAGAGGATTACTTGAGCCAGACCTTCTTCTTCATTTTCGACCAGACGCCGCCATAAGACTTTCTCTCTCTGGTGAGCCATGCCTCTATTCCTATCACCCGTACTTCCGCATGCATGCATGCAAGCTCATGCGCATGTCTTTTTCTAGCTTCACCACTGCCGGATAAATTGTTGTCACTGCGGACCCCTTCGCAACTTCGCCACCAATGAGGTCTCTGACGCTAGCTCATCCGCTTCTCCTCGTGAACCATTCTTCCTCTCGTGAACCGTCATCATCTTCGGTGAGCTCCACCTCCCTCATAGAGTACACAAGTTAAAAAGAAATAATCGTAGTCGAAAAGAGAATTATGGTATTCAAAGTTGACGGGAGAACTAAAGTGACCGCAGTCGAAAAGAAAACTAGAATAATTAAGAAGAGAACTAAAGTAATCATAGTTGAAAGGAGAACTAAAAGCAATCATAGTCGAGAAAAGAACTAAAGTAGTCAAACTCTAAAAGGGAACCATAGTAGTCGAACATGAGGAAAAACCATAGTAGTCGAGGGCAAAATCTTTACTGCTGTTTCGTAATCTTCGACTGCTCGTGTAGTCGAGATCCTCGACCACCTGCATAGTCGAGATCTCCTACCGCTTGCGTAGTCAAAACCTCCAACTGTAATAGTCGTAATCTTCAGCCTCTGACCATTGTCATAGCCTCGGTTACTAACGATAGTCGATAGTCGAAGGCCCTAGTCGATAATCATTGTCCGTGGTTAATAGTTGAAGGTCGTAGTCGATAGTCATTGGCTGTGGTCAATAGTTGAAGGCTGTGGTCGATAGTCATTGCCGTGGTCGGTAGTTGAAGGCCATGGTCGATAGTCGTTGTCCGTTGTTAATAGTTGAATGTCGTAGTCGATATTCATTGGTTGTGGTCAATAGTTGAAGGCTGTGGTCAATAGTCATTGTTCGTGGTCGGTAGTTGAAGGCCATGGTCGATAGTCATTGGACGTGGTCGATAGTCATTGGCCATGGTCACTAGTCATAAGTCGTGATTAGTGATCGTAATTTACAAAACTCAGTCATACTTGTAATTTACAAAACCCAGTTGTAGTCGTAATTTACAGAACCCAGTCGTAGCCATAATTTACAGTACCCGGTTGTAGTTGTAAGTTAGAGTACCTGATCGGTAGTTGAAGATCTACAGAACCTAGTCAATAATCGATAGTCGTAAGTCATAGTACCCACTCGGTGCTCAAAAAACCTTTGTGGTCTAAGATCAGTAGCTCTGACTGTGTGATCAGTATGATCGAAGTTGCAGTAGGACAAAGACCCTTGTAGTAGAAATGCCATGGTTGGTGGAATGGTACTTGAAGTGTCTGGCATTTGTATTCATAAATAGCTATGTACTTACTGAGAAGGAATAACTCAAACAAGCTAAAACTTAAATGCTTATAACTTTTGCAAATGAACTCCAAATTTAGTGATCTTTGTTTCTAAATTTTTTTATAAAAACAAGATCTTTCTGAATTTACAAAAACATTTTAGTCTTATCTCTATTTATCTAGCTCTTATTTGCTTTTATCTGAATTTATTTACCGATTAGACGACTCCATGCGAGACAACACTGAGAACGCATCCGAAATATTCTCTGAGCAACAAGAACAAGGCAAGCACCCCCTTTGACTATGTTGATCCCAGTATTTCAATTATTGTATAGTGGTTGCAAAATCTACTATGCATACGTGTATATTCTGTTAAACTGTTATACTATGGGTAAAGGTAGTTACAACCACTCGTATGCATTGAACATCCTTGAAAACTTGATACCTTCACTGTTGTAACCTCTAGAAAATGGTTTAGACAATGTATACTATCAATTGGGAATACTACTTAGATATATGGTCTAGATGTTTAGACAAGTGCTATTTTCTGCTAAGTTTGAAATTCGAACAAAATCTTCACGTGGGAATGATGATTTCAAAAATGATGGACCAGAGGGGTACCTCTGTTACTTTGGTATCAAATAAAATGAAAAACCTAGTTTTTGGACGCGGGTGAGCTATATGATAATCTATCAAATGTGAGAGGGAATCTTGCGCGAGAGAGAATCTCGCATGTATATAGGGGGATATTCTCACCTGAGTCAATTAAGAACCGAACGCTATTGTTGCATATCTAAGTCATACCGTACGACCACATGTGCTATGTGGGCTCTGGCATTTAGCTCATTAAGTTGTCTAGGCCTAGCCTTGCATTGTGGTAGGCACAAAAGTAGTAAGGGCACTCCGATTAGGTTTGCTCGTAGGAGCCCCTGACACCAAGGTGCTCGAGTCAAGGATTTTAAGTAACGATGAATGCCCACTTAGTGGACAAACTTAAGTGAGGGTCTTCGCTTAGGGGAATTACCTAAGGAAGATTCAAATGCTTTCTTAGGGGTGTACCTAAAAGAGGTTCAATGTTCATTCGGGCTGGTGCAAGATTAGGACTAGATGACCTAAGGGTCATAAGATAATCAACTTTCATCACATGCTAAAAGAAGCGTGAAATTGCTGATAGTATAAATTGATTATCTCGTGTGGGTAAAGTTGTACAATTTCTGCAAAGTGTTAAAAACTATTTGAATAGTCGTGCTCGCGGTTGTTGTGGTTACAGACCAAACAGAGAGAGAGAGATGGTAGTGGAGAGTTGGGAGAAAGTGATGGTAATGGCTTGGGTTCTCCCCATAGCCTGTATTCCATATACATACATGGGAGTGTTTTTACAATTGTACCCTTACATCCGAGTTTGCCTTTCAGGGGCACTTATGTCATTACACATGGCCTATTCTGAACCTTATAACCTTCTAACAGGCCTGCTGGGTTTAGGTGGGGGCCACCCCTACAACAGGAGCCTCTCATGGTGAAGGGCTTCACAGGGCCGAAGCCATGTTGCCGAGTCCTTTGGCCCCCTCCGTCCCTGCGGCCTGTGAACTTCCCCGAACTTACGGAGCATTGATGTACAGCGGGGTCTGAGGCCGTGGTCGAAGCCGAAGCCTGGATTGTAGCTGAGGTGAACGCAAGAGCATTCCGCTTCAAGCTGGCGCTTGGTTGGAGTAGACGCGCGTGCGCTCCGTCCCCTACCCTTCGAACGGGTGGCGGCGGAGCTGGCGCCTAGCCAAAGTAGACGTGCGCGCGCTCCGTCCCCTACCCTTCGAACGGGTGGCAGCAGAGCTGGCGCCTAGGCGAAGTGAGTCGGAGGCGTTGCGCCGGCATAGGTAAGCGTAGCGGGCTCGAGTCGCCGCATACGCATTAAGTGGTAGCGGACGCGCTGCGACGCTCCTCCTTCTGGCCATCCACGTGGCGAGGCGTGCTTGGCACGGTGTAGGCCTTGAGGCATCGTGGCCATTTAATGTGGCGACGGACTTCCGACGGTTGGACTTCTGCCGGTTGGGCTCCTGCCGATTGGACTTCCGCCAGTTGGCTCCCCCACTGATGGGGTATATATACGGCGCTGGTGCGGCTTTGTTCCTGCATCGCATCCTTGGATAGAAACTGCTCCCCTTAAATGGGCCCCTTCTGTGCATCAACATTCCCTAGCGATGCTGAGCGGCTTGAGGAATGTTGATGTACAGACGGTGGCCCATTTTTACTGGAAGCTTGGTTAGCGTCTGCTATAGGTGACCAATCGCGCTTCCTGCCCTCGTGTTGCGTTTCTGCATACGACGGCAAGGTTTGCCCTGTTCTTCTTAACAGATCTACCTACAGTCGGTGTTCCTGATGGAGCCCGTCCGCATCGCTTTGAAAAAATGCTGATGCACTGTAGGTGGTCTGTTAAGGAAAACGAGTCAAACTTTGCGGGACATGACCCTCGCTCCGCCGGGCGAGCTCGTGCGCGCGGGTCTGTTTGTCGAAGTCACGGTCCAGGCCGAAGCCGCGGCCAGGTTGGTGTGGCGATCGAGAAGATGGCCTCCTACGCGCGCGTCGCGCTCCCGTATGGAGATGGCGAGGTTTGACCGCGCATCAGCCGTTGCGCTACCAAAATATGAGTAGCCCAGACGCCTGCATCCTTGATGGTTTGGGTCATGAGGTTGTCGCGCGGGTTTTGACGCCGAAGTGGCTGCCTGCCCTTTCCCCACGGAGGCAGAGGTCATGTCGAGGCTGCCGCCGAGGTTGCCTGGCCCACGGCGGTTTGCCGTCATACCCCGGTGCAGGGTCGAGGCGGGTGGCAAGGTATCTCAGCTAAAGCGGAGACTCGCCCGTGTTAAGCTGCCGAAGTCGACGCAGTAGAACTGGAGCCAAATCGATGGAGACGCGCGCACTCCGTCCCCTACCCTTCGAACGGTCTTTGTAAGCTTCGACCGCATCTCCCCTTTGTTCGCGCGAAATGTGTTACCTGTTAGTCTTATCTCTTGTTTGCTTCAGGGATTCGCTTGGAGGATGCGGAGCAGGCCGCGCGCGTATTCCTGGGGCCGTATACCGGCAGGGAGCACGAGCAGCGCGCGTCTGCTACCACCGAGGCGGGGCTGGGGCAGATAAACCATGTGTGCGAGGCCCTGGGCCTTGCCGTGCCGGACCGCGCCGCTCCAGATGACGGCGCACCGAAGAGGAAGGTGCCGTCTCGCAAGAGGGGCCGAGGTGGAGCGTCCGCCGTGCTTGGTGCGGCAGCTGCCACTGCCACTGCTAGCGCTGCCGAGGGCGCGGCAGACGTGGAGTCGGATTCGGCGAAGTACGCTGATTCAGGCTTGGATGGCGCAGACGGCGGGGGCGAAGGATCCTCGGCGGGTGCCCTGGACGGTGGGCTTGCCACGAACGGCCGGAGAAGAAAAGTCTCATCACCCGCCGCGGTCGTCGAGACAGAAACCGTGCGGACTGGCGGTGCGGAGGTGGAACCTTCGACCGTGGCCGCTATGGTGCCGGAGACGCCCTCCGTGAGGGCGCACAGAGCTGTGCCTTCACCGACAGCAGCGGCGGAAACCGAGATACCCCCTGCAGAAGCTGCCACGGCGGAATCTTCGCTCCCGAATGCTGCAGCCGCGGGGGCCTCGCCGGCAGCGGCTGCTAGGGCGGCGTCGCCGCCGCTTGCCTCGGCTAAGCGGCCGCGTCTGCGGCCGGAGCTTCACCGGACGACAAGGGGATTCGTCGTGGCGACAGGCATCGGGAGCTTGTGGGACTCCGATGTGCATACTGAAGTCCCCACGGCACCCGCCCCCTCTGCCTCCCAGGCCACGCCGTCCACCGTGCAGGAACTGTCGGCGCCGGCCCCGAACACGGAGGCTTCTGTTCGTTGCGGGACCGCGCCTTCCGCGGGGATTTGCGCCGCCGCTCCCCCGCCTGGGGCGAGGGGGGCGGGCCCCCGAAGCCCTCCTTCCACTACTGAAGGTAAGGTGGCTTAGCTCACCCCGATGTATTCTTCGCTGTGCCTTGCGGTGCTCACCTGCGTCCCCGTCTGCAGCGTCGCTTATTCCGGAGGAGGAGCCCTTGGCGGAACATGGGACCGCCGTGCGCGCGGACCTAGCGGACTTCGTGCCCCCCCAGAGACGCTGAGGGCGTGGCGCGGGGTTGTGGATGACGCGGCTGCCAGCGTCGGCCAGCAAGTGCTGCAGACCTACGAGGCGGGACGCCTCGGGGACGCCTTTGAGGTGTCGGGGGTGAGGGTAAGTATTCATGCGACCACGCCTGGGCTCGCTGCGCTTGCTAAGCCTTTCCGTTCTGCAGACACTTATGCTGGGGCGGGCCATGCAAACGGCCTATACTCGCGCCCAAAGGGCGCTTGAGGATAGGCTGCAAGCCGCCGAGGAGGAGCTACGCGAAGCTTCGGTAGCCCACTCTACCCAGGACGCCCGCATCCGCCAGTTGGAGGCAGAGTGCGCCGAAGCGGCGCGCGCCGAGGGACTCGCCGCGTCGGCTCGGGAGTTGGCCGCGGAGGCTGCGCAGGAGTTTGCGGCGGAGTGGGATGGCCTTCTGCAACAGGTCACCTCGCTAGAGAAGGAAAAAGGCAAACTCGCCCTGACTCTAGCGGAGCGTGACCGGACGCATGGCGAGGCTTCGGTAGTTGCATGGGATGCCATGCAAGCGCTGGAAAGCCATCTCCAAGGGCTTGTGGCCAAAGTACCGGACCACGCCTTCGGCCCGGAGGAGCTGTCGCGGACCCTTCGCTGGATTAAAGATGCCGCCGACGCTGCGAGTGGCGTCGCGACGACCTTCGGCAATCACTGTGCCTACGTGGCGTCCTGCATGGTGTGCGCGCTCCTACGGCACCGCGGCTGCACGCACATCGCCAGGCTGGAGGACCCCCAGCTGGAGATGCCCAGCGGGGCTGGAGCAATGTCCGGTGCCGTCCGCGCCGTTCGCCGCGCCATCAAGCACTTCTACGAGTGGATCTGGGACTATGCCGGGGTGGCCGCCGCGCAGGTCGAGCTCCGGAAGTCCCTTTACGGGGAGGGGAGCCTTGGCCAATTTTTGGACGAGGTCCCCCGACGCGACGAAGGTGACGCTGGGGCCTCCGAAGGGGCCGCGGACTCACAGGTGCGGCGTCGAGGTGGCTAGGTGTAGGCGTGCGTTGTAATATCCGCCCCTTCTTTGTGAATAAAGCGCGCACTTGTTCTACGAACTGACTATTTGACCTGTGCCCCGGGCAGCTTCCTTGCTGGGGACGACTGCTTGCGTCCGACCTTGCAACCCGGCGGCGCCTTCGACGCTGGGAAAGGGCCGAGGAGTCGCTGAACTTTTGGGCAGGCCGATCCTCTTCGGGTGAGGTCCCGACCTTAGCGCGCGTTAAAGCCGAGCCCGCCGAATGATGGCTTAGAGCGTCAGACATGCTGGTGGGCCTTGTACTTGTAAGCTTTTCCCGATGTATACATCTGCTGACAATTAGGATATGCGTCGCGCGATGTGCGTCGGGTGGTCATGCTGTGTTGGGGCAGAGCCTCCACCTTCGAAGTGTGCCGTTGACAGTAGTTGCGCGTAGACTGGCGCGTGCGAAGATGGACCTCCGCACTACGACCTTTTTTAGAGTCCGTAGACTGGCGTGTGCGAAGGCGGACCTCCGCACTACAACCTTTTTAGAGTCCGTAGACTGGCGTGTGCGAAGGCGGACCTCCGCACTACGACCTTTTTAGAGTCTAGTGGACTGGCGCGTGCGAAGGCGGACCTTCGCACTATGACCTGTTTAAAGTCTTGTGGACTAGTGCGTGCGAAGACGGATCTCCGCACTACGGCCTGTTTAAAGTCTCGTGGATTGGCGCGTGCGAAGGTGGACCTCCGCACTACGACCTGTTTAAAGTCTCGTGGACTCGCGCTTGCGAAGGCGGACCTCCACACTACGACCTATTTAAAGTCTCGTGGACTGGCGCGTGCGAAGGCGGACCTCCGCACTGCGACCTGTTTAAAGTCTCGTGGACTAGCGCGTGCGGAGGCGGACCTCCGTCCCCCTAGCACAAGGTGGGGGTAGCCTCTGGTGCCCCCTGTACCCTTCGCGCTATATCGGCACGTCTTGAAGCCCTCGGAGTTGTTTTCCACGGTACGCCCTGCATGCACATCCCGTGGTGTGCGAAGGCGAGCCTCGACGCGCTGGGGAGGTGTGCGATTGACAGCCACGTAAGATTCGTGCCGCGTTTGCGCTTTGCCAAGCACATAGGGACAGCATTGGCATCTTAGTTGTACTCTGCAGAATGCATGGGGTCAACATCCACGTCGTATTTATACTCCGGGGAGTACGCACAGGGACGAAGTCCCTGGCGTGCGCGGGGTTCGCGTCTTGTTTATACTCAGTAGAGTGCGCAGGGAGAGCATCCGCGTCTTATTTATACTCCGTAGAGTGCATGGGATCAACATCCACGTCGTATTTATACTCCTGGGAGTACACACAGGGGTGAAGTCCCTGGCGTGCGCGGGGTTCGCGTCTTGTTTATACTCAGTAGAGTGCACAGGGAGAGCATCCGCGTCTTATTTATACTCTGTGGAGTGTGTGCAGAGGCGTCCCCCCACACGTCTTTGTTTATACTCATACCCGTGTCATTGACGGAGAGTGCACACGCGAACGTGCATGTTCGTTTATACTCATACCCGTGTCTTTGACGGAGAGTGCACACGCGAACGTGCGTCTTCGTTTATACTCATGCCCGTGTCTTTGACGGAGAGTGCACACGCGAACGTGCGTCTTCGTTTATACTCATACCCGTGTCTTTAACGGAGAGTGCACACGCGAACGTGTGTCTTTGTTTATACTCATACCCGTGTCTTTGACGGAGAGTGCACACGCGAACGTGCGTCTTTGGTTTATACTCATACCCGTACCGCTGGCTACGGAGAGTGCACATGCGAACGTGCGTGTTCGTTTATACTCATGCCCGTACCGCTGGCTACGGAGAGTGCACACGCAAACGTTTGTCTTCCTTTATACTCATACCCGTACCCCTGGCTACGGAGAGTGCACGCGCGAACGTGCATCTTCGTTTATACTCATACCCGTACCCCTGGCTACGGAGAGTGCACACGCGAACGTGCGTCTTCGTTTATACTCATATCCGTACCCCTGGCTACGGAGAGTGCACACGCGAACGTGCGTCTTCGTTTATACTCATACCCGTACCCCTGGCTACGGAGAGTGCACACGCGAATGTGCGCCTTCGTTTATACTCATACCCGTACCCCTGGCTACGGAGAGTGCACATGCGAACATGCGTCTTTGGTTTATACTCCGGGAGCGCGCGCGTAGGCGAGGCCTCCGCGCACCCTCGCCGCGTATTCTTGCACAATAATAAGAGGTTGGCGACAAACGGAACTTTATTGCATTCCCGTTTGCGCGGGTGAGCGATTACATAGGTCGGAGGTACTAACCACTTGCCTCTAGCGCAGCCGAAGCCTCTAGTAGCTGCGCTATCTGTAGGGCCTGTCGAGCCGCCCCCGGATGACACCGTGGGTTTCCACACGGCGGTGCCGATCCTAAGTGTGCCGCCGCTCGTCGCGACGGGGACATATGGTGCCGTGCTTGATGCGCCGGGCCATGTCTTGGTCGCCACGAACTGTAATGATGGCTCGCGGCCCCGGGAGCTTCATGCATAGATAGCCATGATACGGTACTGCCCCGAAAGAGTTAATGATTGGACGCCCCAATATGGCATTGTAAGGATATGGGAGATCGACGACGTCGAATGTAGCGTCTTCGACCCTTTCATTGTCGCCCTGGCCAAAGGAGACCTGCAGGCATACTTGGCCGAGCGCCCGTAGGGGTTGTCCTCCGAAGCCTTGCAACGGGACTCCCGATGGGTCGAGGCGGCTTCGAGGGATCCCCATCTGATCGAAGGCTGCCGCAAACAGGATGTTCGTGGAACTGCCGCCATCAACCAGGGCTCGTCCCACGTCGCATCCCGCTATGACGACTCGGACAACCAGGGGGTCGTGGTGAGGAAGCTCCACGCCTTGGGTGTCAGCGGGTGTGAACGTGATTTCGTGCTGTGCCCAGTCCAGCGGCGTCTACGCTAGATATGCCGCTACGTGGTGTAGCCTCCGTACGTAGGCCTTCCGCTGCTGTGTCGAGGCGAACTCCAGCGAGGAGCCTCCGGAGATGACATTGATGACCCTGCGGTGGGCGGCCTCCGGGGCCTGTAGCTGCAGGAGGCCCCCCTGAGGCTGCTGCACATGGGCCTAGATCCGGAGGGGGCCCTCGTGGGGCTGCGTCCCTTGCGCTTGGATTTGCATGGGGGCTTCGTATGGATGTTGTACGTGGGCCACCACGGGCGGGCGTGCCTCCGGGTTCCTATCCCTGGCGACACTTTGGTGGAGCGCCGCAATGGAGACGCATGTGCGCGTGTCGTGGGTGCCTCGACCGTGGACTTCGCACCACAACCCCTGGTGCTGGTCCTCGTAATCCCCACGGCCTCTATCTTCGCGTCCCCGGCCACGACCGCATCCTCGACCTCGGCGCCCCCGGCCGCCACGGCCAGCGGGAGCGTTTTCTTCAGAACCACCCTCGATGTCGAAGACCTGCCGGCCTCGCCGTGACTTCTGCTGGCCGCGCTTGGGCCTACCGGACGGTTCCCTGTGCGGGGCGTCCCCGCGCTCGGGCGCGTCCTTCGACGACTCCTGCTTGCGTTTTCCCTTCAAAGAACCGTCCTTCGGGGGATCATCGATTTTCATCGAGGTACCGGCCTGGTTGGTGTCGGAGTCGTCCCCTTGTCTTCGCCGTGCGTCCTCTTCCGCCCTGGCGTATTCCTCCATCTTGTCGAAGAGCTTCGTTACTGTCTTGATTGGCTTCCGTGCGTTGTACTCGGCCATCGGGCCCGGGCGAAGGCCTTGTATGGCTGCATTGACAACGGTGGTCTCGTTAACGTCTTTGACTTGGCATTGTATCTTTGCGAAGCGCTTGAAGTAGTCTCGGAGCTTCTCCGAAGGCTTCTGCTTCACGACAAAGAGCTGGTCCGCGTCGACTCGCTCAACATAGTTTCCTTGAAAGTTGTTGTGAAGGCGGTCTCGGAGTTGCTCCCACGCGTAGATGGAGTTTGGCTCTATGGTAAAAAACCAAGAGAGCGCCACTCCTTGCAACGCGAGGGGGAGTCCTTTCGCCTTCGTGGTGTCATCTCCGCCCGCGGCCTCGATTGCGGTTTCGTATACTCGCACGAACTCGCGGGGGTCCGTGTCGCCTTTGTAGGGCTTGATGACACTGGGGAATTTGAAGTCTTCGGGCCACGCCGCCTGCTGTAGTCCTGCCGAAAGCGGAGACTCCGGATCGACGCGTCGCAACGGGACGCAGCTGGATGTGGGGGCGTCGCGGCTGTCCGCCCTTTCCGGCGTGGGCTCCGGCGTGACCACTGGCACGGCCTGCTAGCTCCGAGCCTCTTGTATGTCTTGGACAGGCCCACGAAGATCCCCTAGCTCCTGCTGGAACGCTTTGAGGGCCGCCAGCAGGGCGCTCTCCACCGCTGGCGCGCCCAGCGGTCGGGCCGGCGCGGGTACAATCGCCTCGCGGGCTTTCCAGCTGCCGGTCGCTCCATTGCGGCTACCTCCAGCTGCCCGGTCCGCGCTACCAGCGAGCGTTGCGGCGAGGGCGGCGAGGTTGGCTGCTGTCGCGTCGGCGGGGTCGGTCGTCGCGGCGCCGGTGACGGGGTTGGTCGTCGCAGCGCCGATGACGGGGTTGGTTGTCGCAGTGCCGGTGGCGGGGTTGGTTGTCGCAGTGCCGGTGGCGGGGTTGGTTGTCGCAGCGCCGGTGGCAGGGTTGGTTGTCGCAGTGCCGGTGACGGGGTTGGTTGTCGCAGTGCCGGTAGCGGGGTTGGTTGTCGCAATGCCGATGGCAGGGTTGGTTGTCGCAGTGCCGATGGCAGGGTCTTCGACCACCGCGCCGGCATCGTCGCCCGTGCCCGCAACAGCCGATGCCGAAGCCCTGGTAGCCATGCGACGCTCCGACCCGGCCGCCTTCTTTCCCTTCGTCGCCGTTGACGAAGCTTTTTTCGGTGCCATCCTTCTTCGGATCTCAAGCTTGCTCCTGTCCTCCCCACGGACGGCGCCAACTGTTGTGGTTACAGACCAAACAGAGAGAGAGATGGTAGTGGAGAGTTGGGAGAAAGTGATGGTAATGGCTTGGGTTCTCCCCATAGCCTGTATTCCATATACATACATGGGGAGTGTTTTTACAATTGTACCCTTACATCCGAGTATGCCTTTCAGGGGCACTTATGTCATTACACATGGCCTATTCTAGACCTTATAACCTTCTAACAGGCCTACTGGGTTTAGGTGGGGGCCACCCCTACAACAGCGGTCATGAGCAAGTTTGGATGTAGCTACAAAGGGTATAGTTTTCCTTTTCAAAACCGCTTCACTGAACTTATGGGATGGCATGAACGTATAATTGTGTGCCATGTCCAAGGTTAGGAATGATGCGAATGTTCATAGCCGAGGAGGGCTGCGAATGGTTTGGATCTACTGTTATGGAATTTATGCAAATATTATTTCATTACATGTCAAATGCTCTTTACAACTTCGGTTGCAAATTATTACTTATTGTTATTGCAAAAAAACCTGCCTCATGCTAAAAATAACGTACTATAGAGTTTCATCCATTAACAACATTGCATATATGTAAAATTTTGTGATACACTACAAGTCTTCCTAAGTACGCAATGTACTCAACCTTTCTTAAATTGTTGTTGATCAGAGAATGAAGATCTTTTGCCCGATGATGCATATTTCACCCCTGGCACTAGGGAATTTGACGAGGGATCCTTCTAGGGTTTGACTCCAGTCGGTTGCTTGCGGGTTGTATGGCACATCACTGGATACCTTTCTTTATTAGACTTCTGCTGTTTTTGTTCAAAACTTTGTTGGTCTTATGGCTGGTCGGCCTTTTGTATATGTACTCTTTTATGCCTCGCATAAATAATATCGTCCCTTTTATGTAAGCTAATTATGTGCTTTGTGTATGGATGTGATCACAATGATGTGAATGTGTGTACTAGCTACTGATCATGGGACTAGTACAGAACACATGTGGTGACAATGGATGCTCCCATGCCTAGGGTCCCCACAATTATGACATGGATCATCTTTGTACCCGTGATGGACTTTATACTGACTTGCATTACATGTGGTGCCCAAAGATGCTTGTGCTAACTCGAATCAGGCGTGGCTACTTAAGATGCTTCGACTACAACTCATCTCCATTATCTTCTAGGACTCTACTTCATCTCTGAGTGACTCTATTCCTATTGCCATTTAGGACTGTGTTTGTAACATCCTGAAAATTCTAAGAAATATAAAATGAGGGTAATTTAAAAAACTTTTGCATGCAATTGTTCTCCCTTGGCTTCTATTGGAGTTTCTTCAGAAAAATTTGATTTTTAAAAAACCAAAAGTGCATAAAATATGAATCAGATTGAATCCAAATCAAATAAGTATACTTAAACTCAACAAGAAATCTTCTTAGATTTATCTAGAAAAATCAAGAGAAGATGAAACTATGAAAATTTACATAATCATTCGCACCCTTCGTAAAGATTTTCCCAAAATCTTTCGAGTGCATCTGACGAGTGACAAATTTCCTGAACCTCTCAGCTCACCTCACCTCTTTCCTTCTCCTTGCCGTGTGGGGCCAATCATAGAGATCATCATCCACCTCGTGCGTATGTGTCAGCTCCGTCATAGCTGAGGCTGAGCTGCCCTTGGTTTAGATGCTGCGCTCGTGCTTCTCCTCTGTTGCTGTCCACTCCTGTCTAACCCGTTGCTCCGATGTGACAGTTCTCTTCCCCGTTGTCATCTTCTTCACCTCACACTCCATAGGGAGAGCCCGGAACTGTGCCTATAAAACTAGCCTTCAGCCGTGCCATAGCTCTTCAAGTCACCACTCGGTCTTTTGCACACAATCCTTGAGCACTCCGCTCTCTGGAACGGTGAGAAAACCAAAGTCATATGTGACTTCGGCGAGCGCACCACCGTGTGCTAACTTCTCTAGTGAGTTTCTCTCCTCCTTAATTCTCAATGCACTTTACCTTTTTCTTAAGCACCCTACTCAATTGATTAACCTCTCATGTAGTGGATCACTCGAGCTAGACCTTCTCCTTCATCTCCGACTAGATGCCACCGTACGACTTTCTCTCTCTAGTGAGCATACCTCTATTCCTATCACCCATACTTCCGCATCCATGCATGAAAGCTCATGTGCACCTCTTTTTGTAGCTTTACTATTGCCAGACATCATTGTCGTCGTGAACCCCTTCGCTGCCGATGAGGTCTCCAATGCCAGCTCCTCCCACTCTTTCTCGTGAGTTGCATCATCATCGCTGAGCTCCTCCTCCTTCATAGAGTATGTAAGTTGAAAAGAGTAATCGTAGTTGAAAAGAGAACTAAAGTAATCGAAGCCAGGAAGAGAACTAAAATTCAAAGTTGAAAAGAGAACTAAAATGATAGAAGTCAAGAAGAGAACTAAATTAGTTAAACTCGTAAAGGGAACCGTAGTAGTCGAACCTGAGAATGGAACTGTAGTAGTCGAAGTTGAAAGCTAGTAGTGCTATTGAGATCTTGGACCACTGACATGTCGAGATCTTCGACCGTAGCCATTGTCGAAATCTTCGACCACTAGTGTAGATAAGATCTTCAACCGCTTGCCTGGTTGTGATCCTTGACCGCTGGTGTAGTTGAGATCTTTAACTGCTAGCATAGTCAAGATCTTTGACTGCTCGCGTAGTCAAGATCTTCAACCGCTTGAGTTGTCGTAACTCTTCAACCGCTAGCGTAGTCAAGATATTCGAGCACATAGTGATCAGAACATCTGAAATACTAAAGTAGTTGTAAGTCGTACTCGTAAGGCCGTAGGCTACAAGCAGTCAAAAGTTGCAGTAGTCATAGGTGGAATTGAGTGGTTAGATGCCGAAGAGTGATAGAGATCCAAAGAACACCATAGCAACCGAGGAGCTTGCGTTGTCGTAAAAAGTGCTGAGATAACTCAAAACACCATAACTCAAAAGTGCAACGTTAGGACTAGATGATCTAAAGGTTATAAGATAATCAACTTTCATCACACGCCAAAAGAAGCGTGCAGTTGCCGATAGTAAAATCGGTTATCTCATGTGGGTAAAGCTGTACAACCTCTACAGAGTGTTAAAAACTATTTAAATAGCTGTGCTCATGGTCATGAACAAACTTGGATATAACCACAAAGCATATAGCTTTCCTTTTTTAAAATATTTCACTAAACATATGGGATGGTATGAATGTCTAATCGTCTGCCATGCCCATGAGTGGGAATTATGCAATGTTCACAGCCGAGGAGGGCTAAGAATGGTTTTGATATACTATTATGAAAGTTATATAAATGTTATCTCAATACATGTCAATTGCTCTTTACAATTTCGGTTGCAAATTACTACTTATTGCTAAATGAAATCTGCTTTATACTGAAAATAACTTAGTATAGAGCTTTATCCTTTGACAGTCTTTCATATATGTAAAATTTTATGATATACTACAAGTCTTATTGAGTACACAATATACGCAACTTTGCTTAAATTGTTGTTAATCAGAGAATAAAGATTTCGTGCCCGACGATGCGTATTTTGCCCCTAGCATCGGAGAATTTGACGAGGGGTCCTTCTAGGGTTTGACTCCAGTCGGTTGCCTACAGGTTATGATGACAAATCACTTAATACTTTTGTTATTAAACTTCCGCTACTTTTTGTTCAAGACTGTGTTGGACATGTGGCCGGTCGACCTTATGTGTATGTATTTTTTTTATGCCTCGCTTATATAATATCATCCCTTTTATGGATGCTATTTATGTGCGATATGTATGGATGTGATCAATGATATGAATGTGTGTACTAGTTATTGATCATGGGACTAGTACAAAACATACATGTGGCGACTACAAGTGCTGCAACCCCTGGGGTCCCACAATGTTCCTTCATCGTCTGGGACTCTATTCTCAAGACTATTTATATCCCCTATAAGGCTCTTGGTAGGCAATGCGCAATTCACAATTCACATGTAATACGCCAAGAGTATTCCATAACTTATCTTTTATATAGTGATTTCATTGATTATGTGTTTGTAGTTTTTCTCTGCAAAGGTTTTTTATGTTAAATATTTGTCTCGTGATCTTAATTATTCTTCATTGTTTTATATCTTGCATAGTTGATTTGTCAACACTACTTGATTAAAAAAATAACATATGAACTCAAGATTTGAATCTATATTAAACTGGGGGTTAGATCAATGCATTCCCTACAGCTAGACTCGAGATTTTTCGTGGCAGGTCAAAACCGTCACGGAAGACCCTAAAACCACACAAAGGCCCTCGGAAAAATGCTTAATTCTTCATGATAGTTGTATATATGTAGCTGTGAAAACATTTCGTGATGGCCAGCTGTCACGAGATGTACCGACACATCAGTGCACGGGATTCAACGTAGCATACATGGGAGTAGTACAATATTTTCAAAAGACTAATGATCTACATCACTGTGCAATCATGCTTGCTTGGTTCGTCGCGCTGGTATGGCCACTCGTCGATGCCCAATATGCCAGCGTGTTCTGCTAGGATCCACACGATGGTTGTGAGCTCACCCCCGCGGCTGAGCTGCTTGGCGTGGGAATCCCTGCTGCATCGGACGGACGCATAGACGAGCATGCGCACCCACGCACTGAAGATGATCTCCAGCAGTTTCGGCGCTTTCGGTACACATCCGTATTCCAACAACTCCGGAATGAAACTCTCAAGTCTTTCCTGGGATTTTTTTTCCATCCTGTGCAGTTGTTCATTTCCTAGGAGCACCTCGGCATATTGAGTTCCATCCGAGAGAATGATACTCGAGTCGTAGAGAAGACTTCGTTTATCCCGCTGCATCTTTCGCAGGATGGTGGCAAGCTCCTCCTCTCTTATTTTCGAGCTGCTGGAAGATTCGCGGAGATCTCTGGAAGATTGCGGGGATTCTCTATTATTTTCGAGCTCCTCTTCTTTCTTGTCCCATATTTTCTCCAAAGCTTCGCGGGTTGCTTCGTACGGGCTGCGGAGCTTAAGACCTGGTAGCATGTTGGCGCGTACAGCGACGAGGAACACCATGTAATCCGACAGCGCCTTGATCGCCTTCACATATTGCTCCGGCAAGCGGCTTGAAGCGCCTTGATCGCCTTCACCATGTTGGGGCGTACATGCCGCATTTTGATCCCTGCACAAGAGGAAAACGTCCGTGGCGATGTGCCAGATAAGGATGCGCTCTCCGAATTCAGGGTCGAAGCCCAGAGCGTCGTCTAACTTCCGACGCAACTGTGCAGCCGCGGCTGCAGGAGCATAAGCAGGTGGGAGATATTCCTCAGGTTTGGGTGGGGGAAACAGCAGGTGGGGGATATTCCTCAGTTCTTCCCATATCCGTTCGAACAAAAGCTCCTTGACATCGTCCTTCGAAATATCAAGCCCCCCCGAGTAATGGTACTGGTATTCCATCCAACTGTCCTGCAACGCGACCTTCTTCCCCAGTCTGCTGCATTGGCTGGTCATGTCATGAGTGCACTCGTGCAACAAGTTGTACTGCCCGATGATGCCCGTCCACAATCTGTAGCTAGTTGGCTCCTTGGCAAGGAGCCGGCACGGGTCCAGAGAGATGATGAAACGATGGAACCGATGCCACCTCCTAGTGTGCAAAAGTTGACGGTGAAGCCAGGACCGTGGCCTATCGTTCAAGAATGCATATGTCCAGGTCGACCCCAGCGCCGTGAGCAGCCATCCCAAATCCAGGAGGAAGGTAGCAACCAGCAAGATGTAAGTGATGACAACGTCACCCGTCCTCTGGCCATCTTTATTGTAGAGACAAAACAGCCACAACGCGGCGGCAGTGGCAAGTGGAGAGGCGACACGGATGCCGTAGCCAAACCAAGTGTGGACCACGGCTGCCTTGGTGTAGAGGATGTCGTACATGAGGGAGAGCTCCATCTCGACCACCTTGCACGTGTCCTTCCATCCGTAAGAGAATATCTCTCTGTTGATATCACCCTCCTCCTTAGATAGATCCTTGACCGAATAATCGACAAAGGCACCCTTGCTGATACGGAGCAGGCCGTGAGCAACCAGCAGGGCTTGTTCATTATCAAGCTCCTGTCCCGTTCTCAAGCCCACAGGCTCAGTGAATCTGCTGCTTGGCTTCTTGATTGAGCTCCGGATGCTGCCCAAGTCGCCACGCCATAGCGCCAATGCCTTCTCCACATACTTGCCAACACCGAAGAAGAACATGATGATGGAGGCCCAGAGCAAGGCCCCGTTGCTGCCAATAATTATGTGCTGGTATAGGCCATAGGTGGCTCCAGCGACCTGCGCGGTGACATTGAGCATCTGGCGCGCCGATAGAACGTTGTCCTCCAGGGAGTAGGCGCTGATGTTGTCCGGGCCACCGAGATGAAGCAGGAGGAACGGCACCCAGAACGTGACAAGCTTCCGCTCGCGCAATGTGCGGCCGAGGGTCAGGTTGCCGAGAGCGGACGTCGCGGCCCAGACGCCCCCCTGGTACGCCAACCACAGGAGGATCGTCCGCCAACCGAAGGCTTTACGCCGACGGATCCCGGCAAAGAGTATGAGGACAAGATGCGAGGTCAAGCTTGAAAGAACCACGATCCGGATCACCCATAAATTCAAGAACTGCGCTATCCGAGTCATCCATGCAGCCATTGCTCCTGCACCGAAATTAAGATTGCATGATACTGTATCATATATCCATTCATCTAGATTAATGTTACATACTTGCATCTGCATGCTAGCACAGGACCAAAATTATGTGAAACTAGAGATCAGGACGGGTCCAGAGACAGCATACATGCGTGCAGGTCGGACGAGCGATGAATTAACCGGCCTTCGAACTTCCAATTTAGATTTAAGACAGTAGTCGATCGGCCGTAATTGCTAGGGTGTTTAGAGTACGTATGCCCGTACCACACACTAGAGTCTAGAGTACTCGACAATAGACTAGAGCTTTCTCATCTCCGAAATAAGCTTGCTCGAGTAGCACAAGCTAGTAATAAGGAGTACTACGAAGCTCGCAGCTGGCTTAAACAAGGGAGATCCCGCGGCGCCACATGAAAATGCTAGTCCCTCATCCCTTCAACTAGCTATGTACTAGCTTTCAGTGCATCTGTAAGCAAGTGCATGTATGTGTTTTGTAGGAATGCTAACTCAAAACATCACTCTATATTTCGTTGATCTCATCAAGATTACGAACTAAAGCTAATTAGCTTATTTTCATGGGATGTTACATGCCTATTTATAGGCTTCAAAACCACATCACTAAACGACTCAAATTCTAACGACTCAAGGACTTTATAGCTCAAACTAGTAAATAAACAACTAAAAATTAGCTATTCGCTAACTCAAACTAACTAATCAATTTATCTTAATTGCTCTCTTCACCAACTTATGGATGTAGCTCATACATGACATATCAATGGACAGTTCATGTTACAGCTAGTTACTTAGGTGATTAGTCTACTTTACAACTCATCAAGTGATCAAATTTAATTTTACTTCTTGTATTGCTTTGCCACCAAAGACATAAAACATCTAGTAGCTAGGAAGACTGGTCATACGTCCTCATTGCTACTTCATGCATGCATCTCAACACAAATACTACATCATAGGTCAAATTGGATTTGACCTTCTTCACTCAAGAAAATAAATTAAACTCCAACAAACTCCTCCTTTGATTTATTTTATGAGAATATTTTCTTGAGAAATCCTTTCTCTGCAATAATCTTCACAAGACATATCCTTTGTGATAATTTCTTCTGGCTAAAATTTTATTGCCAACCATTTCAGTTGCACATCATGTTCTATTCTTCTCGTCAAATGAACATGTACTCATCACTCTATAAATTCTCTTGTCTGCGATTCCTTTTCTTGCCTCTGATTTATTTATTGGCCACCAAACTTTTTCTTCTCAGCTTTATGGATCTTGTGCTTGACAAATTTTACCGAATCCTTCCACTTTATAATTTCTTCAACTGCTCCTCCATACTCCTAATACATCTTGCAGCTAACTTTGGCATAGCTAATTGCTCGCTAGCACTCATGCTAAAACTGGATCCTAAACTAGAATGCGAGTTTGAACTTGAACTCGATTTATACAATCAAGGAATATCACATTGTTCCTGTTTCTCAACCAATAGAATATTTGATTGGACTAATGATATAGCCATCATTTGTATTCTGCAGTTATCAAACTTTGTCGCTAACAGGTGAGCTCTGGCCACTGTACCCACCTATTACCTATTAGCTATTGCTAGCGGCGTGCAAAGCATGGAAGAACTTCAAGAGCACGCTTGTCAAGGACTACATGGAGAAGGACAAAACACCCTTTCATAAATACTCATTCCTGGAACCACAATGGGAAGAGTTCAAGGCGATGAAGACGACCAAAGATTTCAAAAGTACAAGTGCGACGCACAAGGCCCTCCAGGCAAAAAACACACACCCTCACAGACTTGGCGCAGCTGGGTATGCGGGTAAAATCCTGCAGTGGAGGAGGGAGGACGAATAAGCAGTCCTGCAGAACACCGCCCCGCCATTTGCCAATATCCTAGATGACCGCGCTCGAACTTGGGTTAGAGCAAGTTCATCTACAATGACATCGGGGACGTCTCCTTTCGAAACCATGCAGACCAGCAAGTGTCCCAGCGCCTGGTAAGATATCGATCAAACTACGTAGCTTGTAATTAGTCCACAACTTCATACGAAGTGAAATGACATGTCGTGCTCTTGTAGGAAGCGCTGAGTGTTGAATCTTCCCAAGGAACAAGGGAGAAAGATATACTCTCCACGGCCCTGGGAAACAAGGAGCACCCGGGTTGTACGAGAGGCCTTGGGCTTTACGTTCCTTGGAAACATGGTTTCCAAGATGACTCCGAAATGTATCAGCATAGGAAGAGAACCAAAGCCGAGCGTGAGGCATGGATACCAGAAGAGATCAAAGCATCTCTTATAGAGGAGCTGGCTAATTATGTCAGAGATGAGGTGTGGAGACATACAGAAAATTAGCAGGCCGTCACCGCCGCTCTTGTGCTACCTAGCCCGTACAACCGTCCAAGTAGTTACGCGTCCAATCCGACGGAAAGCGAGGCCAGATTTCCTATGGACGACATCCTGGTAATAATTATTATCTCTCGAATTCTTACTCCATTGATAGGCCTATTAATTGGAGTAGCTAATTTTGTATCGTTATGTAGGAGCCTACGAAGTGCAGGCTCCAAGTGAGATATGCCTCCGTTCCCTTGTACGCTGCTTGGGGCCAGGCATATCCGTCTGCTATCGAGGCCATGGTGCACCATCAAGCTTTAGCGCCAGGCTTCGCAAAAGTTAATGTGAATGGTGTGCATGTCAATTTTGAGGTTGTCCTGCTACCGAAGCCCCCTAACAACGAGATCGTGACTCTATGGCAGGCCATTGGAACATTCATCCTGTGCCCCAAAAGTGACATCTCCCTGGAGGCTTCTTCACCGGTGGTAGGACCAAAAGGGCAGTGCGATCCAGAGCTACATGCACGGGTGCCATCTCCACAAGACTTATCTCCACCACCGCTACCTGCACTGGTGCTATCTCCACGGGTGCTATTCTCGCCAAAGCAACTTACACCAGTTCTACCTTTACAGTCGACTACCATAAAGTCGACTTACAGCTAGGGCACCAAGGGTAAAGCAAACAAGACCAATGATGATATCCCGTACCTACCATTGGCCCGCAAATTCGTGCTTGGCGAGCCGTTGTTCGAACCGGTAACGCGCCTCCAAACCCTAGCAATTAGTTGCCAGCAATTGCACAAGTGGTATATGGAACAGTCCAATAAGCCAGAGGGAGAATGACGCTCAGGTATCACTGTCAAATTCGCGTCGAAGCATTTAGAGCACAATATTCAAGAGTGTGTCTTCGTGGTCACCTTTGAGGATTTATTCAATCTTTTCACGCTCAACGCTCTCGATGCCCCACTCATTCGATGCTACACGATGTAAGTGTGTACAATCACAGTCTCCGTTCATGTCATACCGATAAATGTCATATATAATTTGTTGGTTTTGTGTGTATATATATAGACACATGCTGACTAAAGCTAAATCATCATCGGTTGGTTTCTTGGACCCACACTTGGTTGTCAGGCATACCATCGACGAGGATACACCCTTCGTTGAGAGGTACATTGCAGCAGCACTGCTGGCTTACCGCAATAAGGAATATGTACTTATGTCCTACAATCAGAACTATTATTGGATTTTAATAGTAATTGTACCAAAATGGAACAAGATATATTACCTTGATTCCCTAAGTAAGTATAAAATGGACTTCACAGTTGTCAGCCAAGTAATTGATAGGTAAGTACATTTTCTCCATACATATCTATATTGTACTCTTTCTTTCCTTCCGAATGACTAAGGTTAACTTTTTTGAATCACGTTGGGCATTCACGATGTACGTTGCAAAGGCAGGTGTCTCGACGCAAGGGGCCAAAGGCCTGACACATGCTCAAAATTTTAAGATATTCGCTATTACACATTAATTAATCCTATGCAACAGTTGCTAGTAATGCCTCTTGAATTAACACATTCCATTTTTTGAAGTGCCACCAGCAGCCGCCGAGCAACACTGGTGGATTCTACGTTTGCCACCATATAGAATTACTCCTCGATTCCTCGAGGATCACCAATTCCAAGGTTTGTCAATCTTCCCATAATTACTTCATACTTATCACGTTATATATATACGCACATTGATATTCCTATCGACAGGCTGCGTCCATCCCGTCAACTGCATTGAAACAGCCCGACCTTTCATGAATTCGAGGAGAGTTGGCGTACTTTTTGGTGGTTGAAGTCATAAACTCAAAAGGAGAGTTTCACTGTGCACAATGATTTTTTATTGCTCTTATCACTCCGGAATCGAGGTCTCGCGAAAGGAACAGTCCATAATCAACGAACTTTGTCAGGCTGCACAAGCAATACTTGGATGGATTGCAATCCAAGTATTGCTTGTGCAGCCTGACAAAGTTCGTTGATTATAGATTTATTCCTTTCGCGAGACCTCGGTTCTGGAGTGATAGAGCAGTAAAAAATGCAATGTTACCATCTAAGTGCAAATGCAACGTACATCTTTTGTAACTGTATATTTGTTAATGGATATTTTATTTCATTTCAATTAATTGATTTGCGAAATGGATGTTTTATTTTTGTGAAATGAAGTGCGATGTGAATTGGATGTTTTATGTTTCTGAAATGAATTGAGATGTGAATTGGATGGTTTATATTTCTGAAATGAATTGAGATGTGAATTGTATGTATACATGTACATGTTGATCTGCTTGTTTCAGAGGGGCATGGCTAGCATTTCCTGAGGCTAGCCAATAAACAAAAATAGATTTAGGGGTAGAAAAGAATATCACAGATGGTTTGTAAGTACTAACTATCTATGATATTTACACCACAGACGGTTCGAAAACCGTCTATGATAACCTTCTATTATCACTGACCCATAAATTCAGACGGTTCAGATAACCGTCTGTGATGATGTTTCTGAATCATCTGTATAATACGGTTTTCTGTAGTAGTGCTAGCACAAGCTAGTAAGGAGTAAAAAAACTAGCGATATATAGTTTCAATAGGGAGCTCGAGCCAAATGAAGATGTATGCAGTGCTTAACTCCACAAGCTAGCTTAAGTTAATGCATGCGCCCGTTTCATTAGTATTTCTTTCCTTTTCCTGCTCCCATCCTGTTCTAGGTGTCATAGTTCATTTAGCTCTGTCCCCAAACCCCCAAATAAAGCTGTTGTGGGGGTGGCCCAACCCCCGTGACTGGGCCTTACAACTGGCCTAATATGTAATAGGCCTGATAGTGTAGAGAAATATACCAATGTAAATATACCAATGTACCCTCATCCTTTGTAAGTACTAAGGGGTAGAATAGGAATTTCCCGATCTACCCCACTCATCTATATAAACCCCGAGGAGGGGCAGGAGGAGGGGGATCCTCTCATTCTTACTTACTAGCTCTTCCATACAATCCCTGTGCTGGCTCTCCTCTCCTTCTACTAGTCCCCTTGTTTATTGTTTGGTTAGTAGCCACAACAGATGGCGCCGTCCGTGGGGACGACAAGAGCAGGCTCCAAGATCTGAAGAAGGATGGCACCGAAGAAAGCTTCATCATCGGCGGCTAGATGGATCTTTTTCTGTTCTTGGGAGCATGCTGCTTCATTCGTGGCGTCTGTACCATCTAGCGGGCATCAACGACAGGGTGTTCATGCAGGGAAGTGCCACATCTGTGCCATGACTGGGAGGAACTCAATGGTGCGGTGCTGCTTCAGCTAACGCAGCTCTCGTGCCATAGCGTCGTCCCGGCCTACGCCAACGCCTCTGGCCTCCAGGTCAAGATCTCGGGCCCCTGCATCGGCAAGCTCCAATTACAGCCTCGTCTGCCTCACCTCGTCCCGAGCAAGATCCAAATCCTTCATTTCAGAGCTCGGCGGTGTCGCCGATGCATGCACGTGGACTCCAAGAAAGAAGCATATGGGAATTAGCTAGCAATGTTCGCCGCATCGGACTCCTTCGCGAACTCCATGTCGGCCGCCAGCAGCATCATCTCCACGCCCGTCTTCACACCCGCGTCGCTGCGTGATACTTCCTCCGACCTCCGCTCGCCTCCGCGCTACCGAAGGTGGGCTCCAGGCCTTCGCACGTCCTTAGCGAGGTCTACTCCTCACAAACCTCCGCAGCTGCCTCCGTTCGGCCGAGCCTTCGACCGCGCAGTGCCTCCGCGTCTGCCCGCGCTCACGCGGATTCCTCCCGCTCTCCTGTCTTCCACCGAAGGAAAGCTAGGGCTCATGAAGGATGGATACTTCACGTACGCATGCATGGAATATCCATCCATTAAGGCACCAAACCCCAGGTATGCATGCATGAAATATCAAGGCGCGGCGGTGTCTATCTCAGTGCCTCGCTCCGGTTTCGTCACTGTGGGCTTTCGTGTGTGCGCGCGCGAGCGAGCGACCACATCGTCGGCGAAGCCGACGCGGGAGGAGTGCGTGTACTTGGCAAAGCTAGCAGAGCGGCACGAGGGGATGGTGGTGTTCATGGAGCGCGTGGCGCGCGCGCGCGGCGGGCGCTGGTGACGAGCTCTTCGTGGAGGAGCGCAACGACGACGAGCTCTCCGTGGAGGAGCGCAACTGCTCCGTGCTGGCGAGTACTACTCTGACTCCGCGCCTCCGCCTCCATGCTCACGCCCCGGCCTCTCCGTGTCTTCCTCGGCGTTAGTACGCCAGCCCTAGATGCTACATCCGCTGCTGCTTTGCTTCCTGTATCCTGCGCGTGTGCATGCATGATCTAGCAGTGAGTATAGATGCGTCTTCTCGACAAGAAGGTGCTGCTCGAGGACCTCCGTCTCTGGCTGGGCCTCCATCGCCTCTGGCTCCAACCGACGCAACCGCCTTTGGTTTGACGGAGCCTTCACGTCGGCTTCCACGTCTAGCTCCGGCCTCCACAGCATCGGGCTTCGCAAGTTGGCCACATGCCTGCACCTTCCCCTGCGCGGTGCATTGGTGCGACGCCTTGAGGAGTCACGGAGGAAGACCTCGCTGGTGTTTGCTCAGCCCCGTAACAGCTTCGCAAGCCGAGCCTCCACGTGATGTCGAGCCTCTACTCTCCGTTGAGCCTCTGGCTTCGTGTTGCCTCTGCGCAGGACCTCGCCTCCGCGAGCTGGACTTCACACGCGTCGCCGCGCCGAGCCAGCACCGAGCCTCCGCTCTCCGTCGAGCCTTCGGCTTCGCGTTGCCTCCGTGCGTGCAGGACCTCACCTCCGCGAGCTAAACTTTGCACGCGTCGCCACGCCGAGCCAGCGCCGAGCCTCCGCTCTTCGTCGAGCCTTCGGCTTCGCGTCGGCTCCACGCAGGACCTTGCCTCCGCGAGCTGGACTTCACACGCGTCGCCGCACCGAGCCAGCGTGGAGCCTCCGCTCTCCGTCGAGCCTTCGGCTTCGCGTCGCCTTCACGCAAGACCTTGCCTCCGCGAGCTGGACTTTGCATGCGTCTCCGCGCTTGGTCAACGCCAAGTGTTAAGGTATAACCCCGTTGCGTGAAATCCCAGCGTTGCATGCATTCCCTGAGTGCTTACATGTATCCCGTGCATTCCTTGAGTGCTTGCATGCATCCCATAATTGCATGTCATGATTACTTGTACTAGCCTTGCATGTAAGCAATAATTGCATGTACTAGCATAGCAGTAGGCGTGATTGCATATACTGGTACTGCATGTAAGCGCATACTAGCCTGTAACGTTATTTTATGTGGTCTTGCACTAGGGTAGCGGCCGGCGACACGCGGAAGTTCGCTTCGTGGCTGAGTTTTCTGTTACACTTTTTGGACCCTGGCCGTATGCCTAGGTCCAACTGAGTGCCACAGGTTTAAATGGGCTGAACACAACTAAACCCACGGAGCAACGGAGCAACAACCTTATAAGTGGTATTAGGCCTTCTCCCCCCAAAAGACTAGTTACTTATAAGTTGTGCTTGCTCCTCTCCCACAATTCATGTGGGACTATTCCTAACAATCTCCCCCTCACACATGGATTGGACACTTCTGCAACCCTGAGGTCCAAGGAGATGTTAGACACCTGGGCTCTGATACCAATTGTTACACTTTTTGGACCCTGGCCGCATGCCTAGGTCCAACTGAGTGCCACAGGTTTAAATGGGCTGAACACAACTAAACCCACGGAGCAACGGAGCAACAACCTTATAGTGGTATTAGGCCTTCTCCCCCCAAAAGACTAGTCCAATGGGTGGAGGCTCCCTCACACTTATAAGTTGTGCTTGCTCCTCTCCCACAATCCATGTGGGACTATTCCTAACATTTTCAGCATCGCCACAGTGCCGAGATGGGCACGTTGCAGCTCGTGGGTGGTGTGGCATAAGAGTCGCTTCAGACTCCGAGCGATTCCGAGCCTCCACTCTCCGTCGAGCCTCCGCGCTGCAGTCTGCGCCTAGACAATACCGAGCCTCCGCTCTCTGTCAAGCCTCCGGTTTCCACGCGTCGCGACGTCGACTTCTGCCTCAGGAAGGACCCCGCAACACGGGATTTCACTCAGGATTCCGCGATGTCGGCATTCGACTCTGCCGCACGCACTCTACGGAGTATAAATAAGACGCGCTGAAGTTTGCCCGTGCGCACTCTACGGAGTATAAATAAGACGCGCCGAGGCTTGCCCGCGCGCACTCTACGGAGTATAAATAAGACGTGCCGAGGCTTGCCCACGCGCACTCTACGGAGTATAAATAAGACGCGCTGAGGCTTGCCCATGCGCACTCTACGGAGTATAAATAAGACGCGCTGAGGCTTGCCCGCGTGCACTCTACGGACTATAAATAAGACACACCGAGGCTTGCTCACGCGCACTCTTCGTGAGTATAAATAAGATACACGGCCACCGCGCGCACTCTACGGAGTATAAAAATCGCGCGATAGCCGAGACACTAGGGAGTGCCTTGCTTTAACAGCTCACCACCTGGATATCGCGCCTTCGCGCACGTTGCACCAGGGAGTGCATCGCTTTAGCGCCGCACCACCTGGATATCGTGCCTTCCCGCGTGTTGCAGCAGGGAGTGCATCGCTTTAGCACCGCACCATCTAGATATCACACCTTCGCGCGCGCCCCTCCAGGGCATGCATCGCTTTAGCGGCGCATATCCTGGATAATGCGCCTTTGCGCTCGTAGCGCCCTCGGCCTACGCCGCTCACGCCCACTCTCTGCGGGCACCGTTTTTGAAGATAGGGGAACGGTAGTCTCGCCTCCCTACCTCTGCGTGCGTAGTATGTAGCGCTCTTGGCCTACGCCGCTCATGCCCACCCTCTACGGGCACGATTTTTTGAAGGTAGGGGAACAGTGGCTCCGCCTCCCTGCCTCCACATGCGTAGTGTCCTCGGCATACGCCACTCGCGCCCGCCCTCCGCGAGCATGCTTTTTTGAAGGTAGGGGAACGGCAGCTCCGCCTCTCTGCCTCCGCGAGCGTAGCGCCCTTGGCCTACGTCGCTCACGCCCGCCCTCCGTGGGCACGGGTTTTTGAAGGTAGGGGAACGGCGGCTCTGCCTCCTTGCCTCCGCGCGCGTAGCGTCCTCGGCCTATGCCACTCGCGCCTGCCCTCCGCGAGCACGCTTTTTTGAAGGTAGGGGAATGGCGGCTCCGCCTCCCTACCTCCGTGTGCGTAGCGCCCTCGGCCTACGCTGCTCGCACCCGCCCTCCGCGGGCACGCCTTTTTGAAGGTAGGGGAACGGCGGCTCTGCCTCCCTGCCTCCATGTGCGTAGCGCCCTCGGCCTATGCCGCTCACGCCCGCCCTTTGCGGGCACGCTTTTTTGAAGGTAGGGGAATGGTGGCTCCGCCTCCCTACCTCCGCGTGCGTAGCACCCTCGGCCTACGCCTCTTGCGCCCGCACTCCGCAGGCACGGGTTTTTTAAGGTAGGGGAACGGCGGCTCCGCCTCCCTACCTCTGCGCACGTAGTGCCCTCGTCTTATGTCGCTCGCGCCTGCCCTCTGTGGGCACAAGTTTTTGAAGGTAGGGGAACGGCGGCTCCGCCTCCCTACCTCCGCACACGTAGTGCCCTCGTCTTATGCCGCTAGCGATCGCTCTCCGCGTGCACTGTTTTTGAAGGTAGGGGAACGGCGGTTTCGTCTCCATGCCTCTGCGCGCGTAGCGCCCTCGGCCTACGCCGCTCGCGCCTGCCCTCCGTGGGCATGGGTTTTTGAAGGTAGGGGAATGGCGGCTCCGCCTCCCGACGTCTGCATGGGACGACTCGACTCCGACACAGGACTTCATCGTCTGCCTTGTAGGCACTGCCTCAGCGGGACGACCCGGCTTCAGAGTAGCGCCTCACCGCCCGCCTTGTAGGCATCGCCTCGGCAAGGTGGCAACGCTTCGCCGACAGCCTTGTAAGCATCGCCTCAGTTAGGGCTGTGCAAAAAAAAAACCGAACCGAAAAAACCGTACCGAAAAAACCGAACCGAACCGGTCAACTCGGTTTGACCGGTTTTCGGTATTCGGTTCGGTATCTAGAAAATGGATATTTGTATACTTCGGTTTTTTCGGTAAAAACCGAGGGAAAACCGAAAAAACCGAACTAACCGAAAAGCCCAGCGCTGATCTAGTGATCTCGCGCCCACCAAAGAATCCGCGGTTCTGCACCGCGCACCGGCCCGCCCGACGCACGCGCTAACCCTAATCGGCTAACCCTAGCGCTGCGCCTGCGCGGAGCCGCGGACGCCAGACCGAGTGCCCCTCGCCTGCTCGCCAGTCGCCACTCGCCAGATCCGATTCCTCTACTCCTCTCCGCTGGCGGTGCCGCCGCACTGTACTCTTCGCCAGATCCCAGAACCAGAAGGCCAGAACCGAGCTCCTCGTCGGCGCCTCGCCTCGTCGGTCGGCTCGCCTCGCCACTCACCAGATCCGCCGGCGGTGCTCCCCCACGGCCCCCCAGTGCTCCGCTCCGCCTCCGCGCCTCCGCCTCCTTCGGGCTCCGGTGCTCCGCGTCCGCGCCTCCGCCTCCTTCGGCCTTCGCCGGTTCGCCCTTCGGTGCTCGGTGCCTCAAGGAGTCAAGGTAGGCGTCCATACCAAAGGATGATTGATTGATTGTTGAGGCCTTGTAGAGCAAAGGATATGGGCCGTGCGTAGGATTTCTTCTCGTGGTTCGAATGGGATGACCGTATGATCTTTTCTATCTATGCTATTCAACTACATAAATCTGGCCTCTATTCTAATTTAGATGAATACAATGGTTGACTGGTTGTAGTTTTAAGGGTGATGTAAATTTGGCCTCTATTCTAATTTAGATAAATTACAATGCTATTGCTGTGCTGCTGTTAAAGACTTAAAAGTGTTAATCTGACTTATGTGATGCTGTGCTGCTGTATTATTTTTTTGAATCTGTTGTAATGTGCTACACTGCTATCAAATTGTGATTGATTTCTGAATACTGTGATTCTGTGATGCACATGCACTGAGCCAGAGCCACTGATGGCCTGGGCGATGGTCGGTCTTGGCGCTGGCGCTGGTTTGCTGTTGTGGTCTTGTCTTTGAAGTCTTGCGTCGAGGCCGACTCATCGTGATTCTGTGAATCTGATTGCCAGATGCCCAATTGCCCAGATTGGCGATTGCTTTGCTGCGGTGCTGCACGCCTGCACTACTGGCTGCTGCCTGTCGGCTCTCGGCTGTGAACTACTGAGCTGTGCAGTAGTGCTAGTGCAGAATGGAGAATTATCGTTTAGCAATTCGCGCAAAGTTTGGTAAAATTGGTATTAACCGATACCGTACCGAAATAAAATGGTATTTACCGATACCACACCGTATTCTGAAAAATACCGTATTTCCCGAAATACTAAAACCGTATTTACCGATCAAACCGTATTTACCGAACCGTATAAACCGAAAAAACCGAACGCACAGCCCTAGCCTCAGTGGGGCGGCTAGGCTTCACCGCCCGCCTTGTAGGCATCACCTCGGTAGGGCGGCAACGCTTCGCCGCTAGCCTTGTAGGCATCGCCTCGGCGGGGCGGCCAGGCTTCACCGTCCGCCTTGTAGGCATCGCCTCGGCGGGGCTGCAAGGCTTCGCTGCCCGCCTTGTAGGCATCGCCTCGGCAAGGTGACTTCGCCACATGCCCTGTAGGCATCGCCTCGGCAGGGCGGTGTGACTTCGCCGTCCGCCTAATAGGCCATGCCTCGGTGGGATGGCTCGGCTCCGGCGCAAGACTTTGTCGTCCGCCTTGTAGGCACTGCCTCGGCAAGACGACCTGGCTTTGGAGCAGTGCCTCACCGCCCGCCTTGTAAGCATTGCCTCGGTGGGGCGGCAAGGCTTCCCTACCCGCCTTGTAGGCATCGCCTTGGCGGGGCAGCAAGGCTTCACCGCCCGCCTTGAAGGCAACGCCTCGGCGGGGCGGCAAGGCTTCACCGCCTGCCTTGTAGGCATCGCCTCGGCGGGGCGAGCAACTTCGCCGCCCACCTCTTAGGAATCGGCTCGGCGGGGCGGCGCGAATTCACCGTCCGCCTAGTAGGCCATGCCTCGGCGGGACAGCTTGGCTCCGGTGCAGGACTTAGTCGTCCGCCTTGTAGGCATTGCGTCGGTGAGACAACCCGACTTCGGAGCAGCACCTCACCGCCCGCCTTGAAGGCATCGCCTCGGTGTGGCGGCAAGGCTCCGCTGCCCGCGTTGTAGGCATCGCCTCGGCAGGGCAGCGTGACTTCGCCGCCCGCCCTGTAGGCATCGCCTCGGCGGGGCAGCGACGACTTCATTGTCAGCCTTGTAGACGTTGCCTTGGCGGGATGAGCCGGCTACAGCGCAGCGCTTCACCGTCCGCCTGGTAGGCATTGCCTCGGCGGGACGGTTGGGTTTCGGCGTGGGATTCCGCGGACCTCTTCATAGGCATTGCCTCAGGGGGCTGCAAGCTACTAGTTGTATCGGCTCGCCAGTCGACACCCTCGCGCTTGCTGTCAAGGAACGGGCGGCTGGGATAATTTGACACATCAGCATGCCCATTGGGACCTCCACGCTTGTTGTCGAGGGAGTACTGTTGTGGGGGTGGCCCAACCCCCCGTAACTGCGCCTTGCAACTGGCCTAATATGTAATAGGCCCGATAGTGTAGAGAAATATACCAATGTAAATATACCAATGTACCCTCATCCTTTGTATGTACTAAGGGGTAGAATGGGAATTTCCCGTTCTACCCCACTCATGTATATAAACCCCGAGGAGGGGCAGGAAGAGGGGGATCCTCTCATTCTTACTCACTAGCTCTTCCATACAATCCCTGTGCTGGCTCTCCACTCCTTCTACTAGTCCCCTTCTTTACTGTTTGGCTAGTAGCCACAACAAAAAGAATATTGGGGTACGTATAAAAACGTGACATAAGCTGTACATATGATATATACAATGGTGTGACATAAATTATTTATAAAAAATGCCATATAAATTTTTTTACTGAAATGGATGGAAGAGAAAGAAGAGAGAAAAAAATCGGGTGTAATTCTATAGACAATCGAAACACGAGAAAATAGTCTGTTATAAACGATTTTCATAGCATTATATTAATGTTATCTATATTTTATAGATAATCTATAGACAACTTGCAGATAATCTGTTATACAATATATCTTTATTGTTGTCTATAGATAATGACATAGCATGATGCTATAAAGATAAATCTATTATAGAGAATATCTTTATTGTTGTCTATGGATAACGACATAGAATGGTACTATGAGGGCGCTCAGATTGACGATGGTTTATGGTTTTTTTACTATAGCTGACTTATTTTTTTAATATAGCTGAGATAGCTTATTTGACGTAATTAAAACTAAAAAATTTTAAAATAGAAAAATATGTTAGTCCACAAATAAAGGAATACGAAAAAATGAGGTAAAAAAGAAAAAAAAAGCTAAAATCAGAAAAAGATAAAATTAAGAAATAGTGAATTAAAAGCAGAAACAAGAAGCATTTTGCCAAAACGAGCTGAGGGCCTATAAACAGCAGCTCTGTATATACCCTTATTTTTCCGTGTTTTACCAAAAAACGGTCATATGCATGGGCGAATCTACTATGGGTCAAGGGTGTTCAGCTGAATACCCAAATTTTTTTTATAAAATACCAGGTATATAATAGGTATATTAGATATATATACTATTAGTTGTGTTAAAACTATATTTTTATGCCTGCAATTAAATCAACTCGCACTCCCTGTATCTCGCGCGCAGCCCATGTAATACATTAGACCCATTTTTCTTTCCACCTCAGCCCTCCTCACGCTCAAAGAGATAAAGATATAAATAAAATCCTAACATTTGTTCTATTTCTCATCTTGTGGTTGTCTGTGTGGGAGGCGGCTTCGGCCTTCGAGTGGCTAGAGGCGAGTGACGATCGACAGACGCGGACGTGGTGCCATGATGTGACGACAATCATGCGTGAGGTGGCATGTGGTGCAAGGTGAGCGTGTGGCAGTGCAGCTGAGCAGAGAGGTGTCGTGGGCAAGCGAGCAGTGGCACAACGAACACGGAGGTACGGTGCGGGCGGTAGGAAGGGAGCTGCGCGGTAGCGGGGAGGGAGTGTGGCATTGGAAAGTGAGTAGCACCTCCAACTTATTATCATCGTCCTCTCTTCATATTTAGGTGTGCTCCACCCCTTCACTTATTTTCTTTTTTGGTTTGTTTTGCTCCATGGAAGGAACATACAATTTCCTCTTAGATGGATAGTTCTTGCTGATGGAGAAATAGCAAAAAAAAAAGGCAAGATCAACAAGATATACAACTCTCATTTTGTCTATAATTTGTTGTTTAATTCATATAATTATGGTCGCCTTATGTCACCCATTTCCTCATAAGAAATCATTAATTTCTGTAATTTATGTATTTTGTTTTATTATATCTACGTACATGTATTTTTGTATTGGTGTTTTGGGGGGACGGTGCACTGCAGTATCGACGTATTGGAGCAACTTAGCTCCGAAATCCGAACATCTATCCGAAAAATCATGGGTCCACCACTGGTCATATGTTAGTCTTACTGAAAGCAGCCATTCAGGAGTTACCACAGAAGTTAGAGCATCCGCAGTATCAGGGCCGGGCCCATGGGCGTGCAGGCCGTGCGCCTGCACAGGGCCCCCGATCTTCCAGGGCCCCAAAAAATCCCGTGCGTGACGCTGCCGCTTCGGCCGTTCGGCGCTTCGTATTCTCGGGCTCTCGATCGGTCGTGCACGAGAGACGTCGCCCGCCGCCGAGAACCTCCGACTTCCGATCCGAGACTTTGCAATTTGCATGCAATGCATATTGCATGATGCAGCCAGCGCCCAGCAGCCTCTGAGCCTCCGTAGTCCGTGCGCTTTGCCAATTGCCATCGACGTCGTCGGTCGGACTTGGCGGCCTCGGCACGCTTTCCCTCGATAGCATCCGCGGATCCGCCATCCGGCCCTCCGGCTCTCGTCGCCAGCCATCTTCCGCCACCTCGCCGCAACCAGCGCGGACGGCGGACTCCTTTCGTGATTCATCGTCGACTCGTCGTCCAGTGCAGGTATTCATTTTTTTTCAATTCTAATTGTATTGTACTAATTAAATCCTTCGTATGAAAGTCTAGAACTGTTTGTATAATTTTAATTTTGTTCTTTTCATCTTTTGAAGCCATGTCTTCTGCAAATCGATTTAGAAAATATGAATCCGGTTCCCAAAAACGTAAGAAGAAACAAAGAATTGAGGAGTTAACTCAATGTCAGAATGGAGCAATGGATAGATTTTGCTATATCGCATTTGCTCTGCAATACATACATTATTTTAGCTATATTTGATACTTTGGTTTAGGCCTCGCTTAAAGCTTTGTACAGGGCCTCCTAATTTCACGGCACGGCCCTGCGCAGTATTGGAATAAAAGAGCGTTCAAGAAAAAGAGTGAGAGGAGGATGGGACCCATACCAAACACCAGAGGCAAAATCTTCAAGAACAGTCGAGGAAGCCGCGTCGCCGTCGCCGGACCGAGGTAGAAGAAGCCGCGCCGCTGCTACCTCCAGATCTGTCGGTCGACGGTGCTGCTGGAGTGGAGAGGAGGGAGCTCACGGCGTGGCGCTGGAGTGCAGAATTAGGTGGGAGGGAGGAGAGGTGGTGGAAGGAGATGCCGAGGTGGAGCTGGGAAGTAAGGGGTGGATGCCGGATATGAAGAATGGAATAGAGGGTCCAGAAAGCTATCTAGTACTTGGTACACTGTAGGCCCCACAAATTGACTTGACTCTACTGATGTCCTAACAAATTGACTTGACTCTACTGATGTCCTAGCCATCTCGATCTATGACGACTGACGAGCCCCACAAATTGACTTGACTCTACTGATGTCCTAGCTATCTCGATCTATGACGACCAATTCGGATTTTAGTTGAATAAAATTTAAATTTTATAAAAATTTGAAAAAAAAAATCAGATTTTAGTTCATGTTGTTAGGCTTCAGACGACTTACCAAATTTGATATGGCAGTCTGACCGGTCTTGATCTATTGGTCAAAATATGAGCCTCGTGGTCTGACCTTATGGGGTCAATGGTCTGACTAGCAGATAACCGGTAGTTTGAGTTTTATGGGGCGAGTGGTCAGACTGATCATGAGTTTTCGGAAATTAAACACTAAATACTTGTGTAATAGAGTTTAACTAGAATTCTAAAAAGAGTGTTTCGGGTGTTGTTCAATTGTTAGACTAATTAGTGGCCGGTGCAGTCTGACCAGTATAAGAAGTACAGTTAAACCGGTGAGAGCGGCTAGAGGGTAGTGGAAATGGTTTTTGTGTTTGAATGAATGCGTACACAGTGTGGGTACCATTAGTTGATTGCATTGAGTTACATGATACACGCTTTTATGGCTCTGCACATTTTTTTATGACCATTCCTGCTAGATACACCTGTAATGCAAATATTCATTATTCAATAAATCTACTAGAGACCTCTATCAAGGAATTGCATATCCATTTTCTGTGATTTACCCCGCTATCCTGTGACAATAGTAACATAGAGTAATGCATTTTCTACCTTTTCTGGAATAATGTGCTGCTCTAATTTGCTTTTTATTTTCGAAGCTCCTTTTATCTTTTATGTTCTACTACCATATCAAACTGACATTATTGATTCATCTATCTTTTATAATAGATATGTTGCTTCTTTTATGGTTTATCTATAACTGTGGACTAAGTTTCATTAGTGAGGTATTTTTTAATGCTTTACCGTAATCTAATATGTTTGCATGTGAACTGTAGTTATTGCTTTCATTTTACATGATATACTTTTATTAGTGTAATTGCAATGTAGCTTGATTATAAATTTTTTTAGATAATAATATTTGCTTCCTATTTATAAGTCGATATCAACTATATTTTAATTCTAGATCCATGGCTGGTTAGAGTTAGCCATAAGGTACGCCAGCCAGAGGAGCCTCAGCAGCAGAGGCATCACACCGATGGATCCCGAGCGAAGATAGAACTTAAAGCCCCAGCTAAGGATTTTGATCGCCGAATCATTCCAGAGGTGCATCGGTCCCACAGCCTTTGCTCTGAAACTTCCAAGGATAGCAACCAGTGAGTGCTGGGTACAGATTAGAGAGCAATACACTGCAGACTATAGCAATCGACCCCACAAGTTGAAGTACGTTGGAATTTTCTTCCTGATTCTTTGCTCTGTCGCCGGTTATGCGCCTTCCTCCAACCGTGGAACCCGCTGGTCCCTTCTCTTCTGACGAGATCCCTCTGTGGGACCCATTGGGACAGCACCCCGTCTGGTGATCAGTTTAGGGTATGTTTGGCCTGTGCAGCACAATAATATCAGAAAATAGTCTCTAGGTTTATGTAATGCCATTTCTGATTCTCTCCCTGAGCACAGGACTCCGGTCAGCCAACACGTGTGTAGTCCCACGCTCCGACACCGTAGCACCCGAGTCATATGGTCCGAAAGCATATGATTCTGGTGGTCTGAGGCTGTACGTGGTCGAAAAGGCTGCCGTGGTCGAATATGGCAATGGTTGAACAGGTAGTGGTCGAATATAGGTGTGGTCAAAAGCGACAGTATTCGAAAGCGGTTGCGGTTGAAAGCGGAGGTGGTTAAAAGCGGTAGCGGTCGAAAGCTGAGGTGGTTGAGGGAGGCAGTGGTCAAATAAGTAGTGGTCAAACATGGGTGCGGTCAAAAACAGCGGTGGTCGAAAGAGGTTGCGGTCAAAAGCGGAGGTGGTCAAAAGCGGTAGCGGTCGAAAGCGGAGGTGATCGAGGGAGGCAATGGTCGAAGACGACTATGGTCGAATAGTCGTGGTCGGAGAGGCTGTGGTTGTGCACGACCGTGGTCGTGAGCCGCGAGGAGAGGGTGCTTGGGAAGAGAGGGATTATGCGTTCCTGGACTGCATGACTCGAGTGCTGCGGTACCGGGGCGAGACTGCATACGTGTTGATCGGTCGGAGTCTCGCGCTCTCGGAAAGGGAATCAGAAATAGCATTGCATATAATCAGAGATTCCTTGTGATATTATTGTACTGCGCAGGGCAAAAAAATAATCCAAAATTCCCGTCTGGTTGCTGGACGCGAAAGTCTACACGACGTGACCTGCGTCCTGTTGATGGAACACCTCGCCTTTACCGATGCAAATGATGCAACGCTTCTGCCTTGATACGCGTTGTGCCCTCTGGAGTCTGGACGTGATGAACCAGCACATTGCTTTCTTCTTTTCTCCACGTAATTGTCGCCGGAGAGAGAAGACGAGAGATGCTTTCGGTTTTTTCTCTTTTTCTATTATTTCTCTTCAGAACTGATTATACAATTTTTTTATTCAGAGTAAACAACTGTTTGTATATAACATAAACTCCTAATAATACATCAGCTCTAGTATCTATAACTAATACTTTCTAAATTATAAAATAAACTCTCTAAAATAAACAGATCCTACAAAAAAAAATTAATTCTAATAAAGTAAATTCCAGTGACAGGTTCGAACCAGTTTGGAAAAAAAGGCCACTGCTCCTGCACCGAAATTTCCTCTAGCCTTTTCTGCACACGGTTGGTACACAAGTGCTTACTCCCTCTATTTTTTCACATGACGTTTTTGATTTTTTGTGATATTCGAGATACGACTTTAATCACTATTTTTTACAACTTTACACTAATATATACTCATAAATTATAATATTATAAAAGTATTTTTAATGGCAAATTTAATGATATAACTTTTATATAGCTAATCTAGATAGTTTTGAGTCTATTGATAGTTAAACTTTAAAAAATTTGATAGCACATATTCTAGAAAGCCAAGTGAAAAAGAACTGAGTGAGAATTTCACTAGCATTTAATGGTTGACTTGCTGGGCAGAGAGACCATTGGTTTTTTCAATACTGTAATTTGAAAGGACAAGATTAGAAAAGTATAGGTGAATAAACTGACCACTGAAAAATAAAGAGTATTTGGATGGAACTATGACAATTTCAAGATATTTTCGCATTTATGGCCCCTAGAAATCTTTATTTGCAGAATTAGCCACCCTCTGGTATAATTTACAGATCTGGTCCCCTCCTAGGCGCATGCCCCCGCCGCCCGAGGGGTGGGCAAGTCACCTGCCCCGATGCTGGGTGCGGCAAGCACCTGCCCACTGCGCCGGGGGGGACTGTGGGGGTGTGACAGGAGGATGGGTTGTGGCCCTGCACACATTCGTCCGACCGTTCTCGCGCGATTCGTCTTCGTGCGTTGTTTTGCGTGGTGCGTCGTTTTCGCTCGTCATTTTCTCCTGTGCTCAGCTATTTAAACGCGCACAGCTGCACAATCATTCATCACAAGCCTCAATCGTATAGGGCGCAGCACGAGCACATGCGAGTGCCCCATGCGCTGGTTGTCTGCCCGTATGAGTGGATGCTGGCTGTAATTAGCGTTCGCCGGTTGTACACATGATTGAACTAAATCTTCTGTGGTACACACATGATTGAAATGAGTGTCTTATGGTATTGGCATACCCGGTAGTCACCGCACATGTAGTGAGCACGTGCGGATGTCTTTGGGAGGTCAGAACCATAGTAGTCGAGGACAAAATCTTTGACTACTGCTGTTTCGTAATCTTCGACTGCTCGTGTAGTCGAGATCCTCGACCACCTGCATAGTCGAGATCTCCTACCACTTGCGTAGTCAAAACCTCCAACTGCAGTAGTCATAATCTTCAGCCTCTAACCATAGTCGTAGCCTCGGTTACTAATGATAGTCGATAGTCGAAGGCCCTGGTCGATAGTCGTTGTCCATGGTCAATTGTTGAAAGTCGTAGTCGATAGTCATTGGCTGTGGTCAATAGTTGAAGTCTGTGGTCGATAGTCGTTGTCTGTGGTCGGTAGTTGAAGGCCATAGTCGATAGTCATTGGACGTGGTCGATAGTCGTTGACCATGGTCACTAGTCGTAAGTCATGATTAGTGATCGTAATTTACAAAACTCAGTCATACTTGTAATTTACAAAACCCGGTCGTAGTCGTAATTTATAAAACCTAGTCATAGTCATAATTTACAGTACCCGATTATAGTTGTAAGTTAAAGTACCTAATCGGTAGTTGAACATCTACAGAACCTAGTCAATAATCGATAGTTGTAAGTCGTAGTACCCGCTCGATGCTCGAAAAACCTTCGTGGTCTAAGATCGGTAGCTCTGACTGTGTGATTAGTACGATCGAAGTTGCAGTAGGACAAAGACCCTTGTAGTCGAAATGCCATGGTTGGTGGAGTGGTACTTGAAGTGTCTGACATTTGTAGTCATAAATAGCTATGTACTTACTGAGAAGTAATAACTCAAACAAGCTAAAACTCAAACGCTTATAACTTTTGCAAACGAACTCCAAATTTAGTGATCTCTGTTTCTAATTTTTTTTATAAAACAAGATCTTTCTGAATTTACAAAAACATTTGAGTCTTGTCTCTATTTAT